>JADRCD010238086.1:0-35444 GCA_019843815.1 Montemys delectorum
CTGGGATATCAAGTCAATGACTATGGCTCCCTCCAGATGCATGTGAGGAGAGATGAGTTCCAGAGGAGACAGAGGCTCCTGAATGAGAAGTGGGAGCTTTCTCATCTTATTTTATTCACTTTGCAGGGATAAATTAGGATTAGCATAAGTACCATGTACGCTCCTTCTCAGTGATATATATGTGTTATTATTTCAATCCTTGTCCTTCTGGGAACAGAGAGCTTTACGAAGATATAATAGAAAGAGAAGCAGCTTAATAAGGCACACCACTGCAAACATTATTGATCAATTTTGTTTTACTTGTAAGGATGATTGAGTGCACAAGCAATTGAGGTGTCATTTTGTAGCTTGAGCATTTTATTTTCTCAAATGTGTGCTTTCTCTGAGAGAGTTTATTGCAAACGAAGAACAACAGATGATGTATTAAAAAGAAGAAACATACCATTTCCCAAGAAGTTTTGGCTGGGTCACATCTCGATCTCATAACACAACTTTTGTTTGACCAACAGTGAAGTGTCACTATCTCAAGGTCAATGTGAAGATTCTGTTATAATATTTTAATTTATTTCTTCACAAATGCTCTACAGAATCCAATCACTTTTTCTTTTTTTTTTTAAATTTTTTCCTTATAACGTACTGTAATAAATGTTCTAATGCAATCATAAATGTTAAATGATGAGTTAAAAGCACTACTCGAAGTGTGAGCATAGCTTGTTCACAAATTCCCATACCCACCCAACTATCCTCCAAACAGTTGCAGAGTTTAAAAGAAGGCAATAATAGCCAGGTGCCCATCTTTAATCCCAGCACTTGGGAGGCAGAGGCAGGCAGATTTCTGAGTACAAGGCCGACCTGGTCTACAGAGTGAGTTCCAGAACAGCCAGGGCTATGCAGAGAAACCCTGTCTCAAAAACAAACAAACAAACAACAAAAAAAGAAAAAGAAGGCAATAATAATGGCAAAACAGGAATTTTTTTCTGAAATTAGGCAGCATTTCAGGAGAAAAACACCACACCTCTTGTACTGGCTAGTTTTGTGTGTCAACTTGACACAGGCTGGAGTTATCACAGAGAAATGAGCTTCAGTTGGGGAAATGCCTCCATGAGATCCAGCTGTGGGGCATTTTCTCAATTAGTGATCAAAAGGGTAGTGCCATCCCTGGGCTGGAAGTCTTGGGTTCTATAAGAGAGCAGACTGAGCAAGCCAGGAAAAGCAAGCCAGTAAGGAACATCCCTCCATGGCCTCTGCATCAGCTCCTGCTTCCTGACTTGCTTGAGTTCCAGTCCTGACTTCCTTGTGATAAACAGCAATGTGAAAGTAAGCCAAATAAACCCTTTCCTCCCCAACTTGCTTCTTGGTCATGATGCTTGTGCAGGAAGAGAAACCCTGACTAATACACCTCTCTAAGTCGGTGTAGTTGGATACTCTGTTCTAGATGGAAAAACGTGTAAGATTGTCCTAAACCATCACAGGGATAACCTCTACAGTTAAGAAGGAGACTATTGGGAATACATGTAGTGTGAATATTGAATTTTAAAATATGTTTTGTAATTGTTATGAGATTCAAGAAAGTTAAACAGAATTTTCTTAGCTGTTTAGAATACATTTCCTACTTTTTATTCCATGACTTTCCTACACTTTAGCAATGACTAGAAAAATGTCAATCCTTATATAGTAGAAATAGCAACTTGTTTGTCTGCAAAATGGGTGATACAAGGTCATTGGTAATGAGTTTACATTGCATAGGCCTATTTGGAAAGGAAAAATCTTCAAGTGGAAATTATCAATAAGCAGATAGTAAGGAAAGATTCCATTTCAGAAGACAGATTAGCCATAAGAATATGTAATTTAACTTAATTTAAATAGCTTTTGGACTCCAACCCTTAAAAATATCCCCAAAGGCATTTTAGGAAAATATGTACCTAATCTTAGTAATGTAAGAGGCGCTTAAGAGAAAGATGACTGGTGTGTTCGTGGACTAACTAGAAGTATACCCTCTCTTTGCAGGACTTAGACGACAATGTTACCTTAAGACTATCAGCAGACTTTCATCTCTCTCCCTCCCTCCTGTGTTTCTATACATACTTCCTGATAGTATCTCACTCTGGAGACCTAACACAGATGTGATATTTATCAGACACATGCCCAAACATATATTTTATATGTTATCTATTTTTGAAGATTTTTGGAGATATTGCAGCTTTAACCAGTATACAAAATGGGCTAAGGAAATGAGTTGGCAGATGGATGGAGGTTCAGAGACAGATTCGATTCAAGTGATGTGCTGTGTAGAAATTTATACTATTAACCAGTGTTACAAAATCAGTGTGCTCAGAAAAAGGTCAGTTGCACTGGAAAGACACAGGCAATATTTTGACTTCAATTTATCTACATGTTGGCAATGAGCCCCATTGAGTTTTTAAATTATTTTCTTTGATATTTATTCAGTTTTCAAAGGTTTGCTTGTTTATTTACTTATTTATCTATGTGTATGTATACAGATGTGTGAGCAGATGTACATACCACAGCAAATGTGGGAAGACCAGAGGACAATTTGCATGAGTGAATTTTTGCCTTCCACCATGAGGATTCTGGGAATCAATTTTGGGTCATCAGGCGTAGATAGAATCAGTTGCCTTTACCTGGTGAGCCGTGTCTCTGGCACTCTGCAGTTGTTTCACCTGTTTGTTTTTGTTGTTTCCTTTCTTCTTCTTTATTTGATACTGGATTAAATACATAATCTTTCTGAAGTTTGCCTGAAAGAAGAAAATGCAAATGGTAAAAACTGGAACATGAGATTATTTTCAAAATTAAACCTTTGAAATGCCATATAATAGTGGTTGTCTTCACATTACTGTAGTGAATGTTAGTGACCTCAGCCTTCAGCTACAGCTTCTGCAGAGAGAAAATGGCTGGGAAGATAATGACCTTGAAATAAGGTCACTTTTGTTGGCAAAAACATTCCCCAGGATATTAGACCCTCAATTTGAAAAAATTTTGTTTCTTGTAATTTCCTTTTCTGTTTTGTTCAGTATCTGGAGCTGTCCCCATTGAAAGTCTCAACGATGCAGTAAGCTTAACCTAAAAACATCCCTAAGCCTTTCAAATGTATGATTCTCATAGCAAGGGTCACAGGGACCATAACATAGGACAAATTGATTTCTCTTTGGAACAACAGAATAAAAAAGTTCTACTGGAGATGTGTGTGGCAAGTGAGAATTTCTCCTTAGGTGCAATATATCATTATACTTTTAATACTTGGATTTTTTTTTAAATTTGTTTTCAACTGACTCTTCAATATCTGTCTAAATTTCAGGAATCAGATTGTCTATAAAGCCCTTCCATTTGTTTTGTCATCTAGGATCCTTGGACTCTTTGCCTTGTCTCTTAAGCATCAAAACACATTTGTGTCCATTGTAGAGTTGTTTTTCTTTTCCAAATTTACTTCCACCTCAACTTTTTCAAAATCCTTCTATTACCTAATATTTCAGGGTCTTATTTTCTTTTCTCATGAGACTATCACTCTTGCAAAAGGGTCTATCATCCTTGCACTTGGGTTCCAAAGACCAGCAAGAACTGTTAATAACTAACTCCTTAATGTAGATAAATTTAAACTGTCTGTCTATCTAACATGAAATCCATGATTATTTTAAGATAACATGGTTTTCATAGGCAGGAGTGGACATGAATACATTTAATAGACCTCATAAACTGCTTAGGGTATTTTTATTATTACTAAATTAGAATAATAGATTTATGTGAATAGTTTTTCAGTGCTCAATAAACGAAAGGAAAACATAATAATCTCTAGGGTGTTTTTAAAGACATCTACATTTATAGAATAAATTATTATTCATAGTCACACATTCTAGAAAATCCCACTGTAAAATGACCTTTCACAGAGGGAGAAAAGATGATTTCTCTTGGGCAGCCAAGGCCAACAACTTGAAACAGAATGACTAGTGGTCTATGGTAACAAAACCTGCTGGGCTTGCAACTATTATTCTTGCCTTCTTATTCTTCTCTGTTCCCATCTGTAAATATACACAATTTTGCTTGGTAGCACAGACCAAGAAGTGTTTCCTGGCCAAATTTCTGTTTCTTCAGTAATACATCCAGTTTTCTGAGAGTTGAGTAGAGGTCAAATAAGCACTAGATTGGTTTAGTTTAGTGAACAAAATAAATAAATAAAGCAAGTCCAAGCACTGAGCTTGAGATCCAATTTGTTATACATCATGGTTATATGAACAGAAAAGTCATAGTTTAAAGACTCCAATATACGCCACTGGCCAAAATGAGGAAAAGACTCAGCAAAAATGAAAAGTGCTGCAGCAGCAAGACTCCAAGTGGCGGAGCCCTGCTCAGTGCAGAGTGAAGACCAGCTGCAAAACATGTTTTCAAAATTCAAGATTGAGTTTTAAAATAAATTCATTCAAAAAGAGTAAGCAAATTGTTCGTTATAACACATGTATGGGTATGGCTTAACATAATTGGGTATGACTGGTGTGGTAAAGAAATTATTAGTGTAAACAAGGAAACACCCTCAATGGCCATCTCTAATAGAGGGCTTCCTGTGGAATTCATGTAAAAGGCACCATTGTGTGCTCAGGAGTTAAGAAAGATAACTTACCATACGTTAATTGTTAAAAATAGCATTCACTCAGTGTCACTGTAGTTTTAGGGAAGGCATGGAGATGTGATTTTCAACTGTAATTACCTTACATCAGATTCTTCCTTTGTATTGAGCATATATTATTTTAAATTGGTAATATCCATTTTGTCTGGCTGTTCTTTGACAACCATTACATTTTGTGCAGCTAATAATTTTACCTCTATGAGAGCCAGTGTATTCATCTAATATGCCAATCAAATTGGTTCCTATAATTTTTAAAATCCAGAAAATAAAAGTGCAGATCTGTTACATGTTTATGTAGTATTAGAAAGACAATTTTAACATTCCCTATGTGGGTCCTGGACATGTTCTTAGCCTCTGAACTATGGCTACAGCCCTAACTTCAAAATAAGTGTGAAAAATAATTCAGAAAACCAGAAGTGAAAAGATGGTGATCCTAGTTGCAATAAAGGAAGTATAGAAGGATGACTTTTGAGCAATGCCAGCATGGGCAGAGTTGAAATGCAAATACTTCACAGCACATGTGACTGCATTACTGACTGTACAACACTAAACTGACAGTGACAATTATCAGTGAATACAAATTGATAGTATGTAAATTCTCAATTACATTATTTGCACTCATACAATAATTCTACAATGAAAAGAAGTGATGGGGAATAAATCTGCTCTCATCCAGATTAATATAATCAAGATCACAGAATATTTATTCACTGACTACCATACACTTTAGAGATGATAATAAAAAATAAATAAAAGATCACACCATATATCTGAAAATGACAAAATGTGCTTTTTAATAAAAAATTCTTTTGAATTGTGTGACTTGAAATTACAATGTGCTTGCATTTCTAAGAGAGTTACAATTCAAATATCTTGGAATTTTGTGAAATTTGTTTTTAAAAAAGTTAATAGTCCTTAGCATCCAGCTATATCAACATCTATAAACTTTCCAAATTCAAGCTTACCTGCACTAAAATGTAAGAACATAACTGTAGAAGCTAAATATATTTTAATTCAAGTATAGAATAAACATGCAAGATTTTCTAACTCATCAATAATCAAATGATGCTATTTTCAAAGCCTTTGAAAGGACATGAATTGGAGATATTTTGAAATAAGAAAGTTCATAATATAATTGGTAAGATAAACATAAAATTCACTAATGTCTTTCACATCAATACTATTTGAAGTTATTTCTCTCTTTTAGATTTGTTTATTTATTATGTATACAATACTCTTCCTGTTTGTATGCCTGCATGCCAGAGAGGATACCAGATCTCATTATAGATGGTTATGAGTAACCATTTGGGTACTAGGAATTGAACTCAAAATCTCTGGAAGGCAGTACTTTTAACCTCTGAACCATCTTTCCAGCCCCAAAGTTATCTCTTTTATTTAAAGAGAACTGACCAGTATATATAAAACTTGAAAGTTGTATATATGTACCAATATATATATACAAAATGTTTAGTTTTAATTGCAAGGTAAAGTTGATAAAGGTACCCTGTCTTTGACAAAGGCCTTGTGTAAATTGTAAGTAAAGGTTTTAGAGAGCATGATTTTTACTCCTTTGGTTCTTTTTCAAACTTTGAATAGCATTTCACTGCAAGTATGTACAAAATGCAAAGGTCTCTTGCATATGCAAAAAAAAAAAAAAAAGGAGGTGCAGTTCTTCCTCAAGGTATTTTTCATCTACTTAAATCAAGACTTAGGAATCAAGAACATAACAAAAAAATTTCCTTAAGAGTGTAATATGTATTTACTATTTAAGGTATTCATCTGCTGTGGAAAGAAGCAGAAAAACTCTAGGAAACAATCCGTGGTGGGAAATGTACAACTTCCACAAGGCTCTGACAAGAACCAAAGACACTGCAAATTAAAGTGTTCAAAAGGAAAACACCTTTCACCTTTATTTCTACCTTTCTTCAGAATGAGAAATGATGGCAGACAGGACTGGAGAAGCTGTTGGTAGGCAAGAGAAGTGGGTAGGCTTTAAGACACTTAGCACAGCTCAGTAACCTGGGTCTTAAAGGTCAGAGGAAATCTCAACTTAGAAGTTGGCAGAAAAACTGGTACAACAACTCTGGAAATCAGTGTGGCGGTTCCTCCAGAAATTGGACATAGTTCTACCAGAGGACCCAGCTATACCACTCCTGGGCATATACCCAGAAGATGCTCTAACATGTAATAAGGACACATGCTCCACCATGTTCATAGCAGCCTTATTTATAATAGCCAGAAACTGGAAACAACCCAGATGTCCCTCAACAGGGGAATGGATACAGAAACTGGTATATCTACACAATGGAGTACTACTCAGCTATTAAAAACAATAAATTTATGAAATTCTTAGGGAAATGGATGGATCTAGAGAGTATCATCCTGAGTGAGGTAACCTAATCACAAAAGAACACACATGGTATGCACTCTCTGATAAGTGGTTATTAGCCCAGAAGTTCAGAATACAGGAAGAACAAACCACAAACCACAAGAAACTTAAGAAGAAGGAAGACCAAAAGGTGAAAATTTCATTCCTTCTTAAAAGGGGGAATCAAATACCCATGGAAGGAGTTGCAGAGATTAACTATGGAGCAGAGACTGAAGGAAGGACAAGCCAGCCTAAATATAGCTATCTCCTTAGAGGCTCTGACAATACCTGACTAATACAGATGTAGAGGCTCACAGCCATCCATTGAACTGAGTACACGGTCCCCAATGAAGGAGTTAGAGAAAGATTCTATGGAGTTGAAGGGTTTTAAGCCCCTTAGGACGAACAACAATATGAAGTAACTAGTACCCTCAGAGCTCCCAGGGACCCAACTACCAACCAAGGACTATACATGGTGGGACTGATTGTTTTGGCAGCTTGTGTATAGTAGAGGACTGCAAAGTTGATCAGGTCCTCGGCCCTGTAAAGGTTCTGTGCCCCAGTGTAGGGGAATGCCAGGGCCAATAATTGGGAGAGGGTGGGGTGGCAGGCATGGGGATAGGGGAGGCAACAGGAGCTTGTTCTTGTTGTTTTTGTTTGTTTGTTTGTTTGTTTGTTTGTTTTTTGGAGGGGAAACTGGGAAAGGAGAAATTCACATGTAAATAAAGAAAATACCTAATTTTAAAAAAAAATCAGACCACACTTTGCTCTGTCATAAAAGAACTCTTTAATATGGGGTAGTAGATTTTGGAAGCAAGAGTAATCAGAAGATAGTAGGCAAGAAAGAGCATACGAAAATGAATCTCTACTGGGTGATATCTCACAGCTCCATACAGGATGTGTTACAACATAAATCAGAGAGTTTGTCTCATTTCCTCTGACATTAAAAGCCTTAAATATTAGCCTGCATAGAGTAAAATAAACTAGATATTTGCCTATAAAATTTGGGAAGAAATTGACATAGAAATATAGTGATCATATTCAATAATCCTAATACTAGAGTAATTAAGATTTTTCCTTGAGAAATAGACAGAGCAACCTCTAATTCTTTTTATTATTTAGTTTTTTGTATGTATATGAGAAAGGCACATGTGTGGGTAGGTGTATTGGGTATATACTGACGGACAAACATGAGTACACATACTCATCTCAAAGTCGGCAGTCAATAGCAGTTGTCTTGTTTGATCACTCTCAATCTTTTTTTTTCTTTAAGATATATGCTTGGATTGAATTTGGAACTCATGAATTTGACTAGGCTGACTAGGTTGTGAGCTCCAAACATCTTCCTTTCTGCATTGCTTAGTGCTCTTCAGCACTGAGTGACAGGTGTGCATTATTATATCTATTTTTTATATGGGTTCTTGGAATCTGAATTCAGGCACTAATGCTGATGCAACTGGTGTGTTACTATTTTGTCTTTTTTTTTTTTTCCAGAGCTGAGGACCAAACCCAGGGCCTTGCACTTGCTAGGCAAGCACTCTACCTCTGAGCTAAATCCCCAACCCCAACTGGTGTATTACCAATGGAACTTTCAGTTCTACCCTGTAATGACAATCCTATTGTTTACCAGTTCTACGTCATTTTATAGACGTTGCATAGTATTTTGTATATATTCTATAAAAGTGAGGTGAAATAACATCTACTCCATAGGAGTGTAACTCTTAGTGAGATAACGTTTGCCTTCCATTGCATCGAGAGTATACTGTGGTCCTTCAATGCTGATGTTCTCAGTACACTGGGCTGCTATTACTTGTAAACTTAAACAGTTATGTTTATGAAATTATAAGATGCAGAGAAATTTTATCTTATTAGAGTTATTACAACTATTCAGGAAATAAGGTATGAACTAGATTACAGTGTGAAGAGTGTGGTTGACACAAGAGGAGTCTAAGGGACAAATTGCTACCTAGCAGGCAAGAAATATACTTCCAACATCCGCTAAAGATCTGTGCCTTGGACGCTACCACATAGCCCTCCTATAATGAATTACACTTCGTCTCTTGACATTTCTTGTCTATCCTTGGGGAACTTTATGGACCCAATGAGTCTTATCATCATTAATCAATTCCATGGAGACTAATAAAATACCTTAATGACCCTGATATCATGAGATTATCAGATGTAAAGTCCTGATTCTAGTCCTCTATGAAATATTAATCACATATATTCATGTTCAAGAAGAATTCATCAGAAAACAATACCACAAGAAGGATGTAAGTGACCATCACTGTAACAATGACATGATTTAAATAAAAAAAAAAAAACAACCACAAAGTGGACAACAGATTTGTATATTTGAAATTTAAGGCTTATTTAAGAAAAGATAAGTAAATTCAAAAGGGATGGCAGCAATCACAGAATGCAATTCTTGTTCCAAACAGAATGTTACAACTCATGGGAAAAGCCAGTTGAAATAGGACAGAGGCTATGCAGCTGCTTTCGAAACTTTCAACATGACAAAAAGATATGGCCTAAATTAACACAAAATAAACATAATTTCTCTTTTACTTCAACTGATTCTATTTTTGAAAATTGAGTTAGCTTTAGTTATCTTTGGTCATTATTGCCTTATGAAAGGCAACTGAGATTTAGTGAAAAAGGGCAAAATTGATTTTTCAGCCCACAGATTAATAATTAAAAAAAAAAAAAAACAACTTAACTGTTTCACAGTATGCTAAAGTATGGCTAGCGATTAAGACAGCCTAACAGCCTGTGAGAACTTCCTTTTACAAGCTTTCTATTAGTTATGCATAAAAGACAGGGTTCCTTATATAAATATGAGCTAACACAAGGAGTGATGAAGTAGACGATAGATGGATAGATAGATAGATAGATAGATAGATAGATAGATAGATAGATAGATAGATAGATGGATAGATAGATGGATAGAGAGATATAGATACTTGTTAAACTATTAAAGCCAGATTTATCTTTCCTTTAGATAAGAAGAACACAAACCTGAGACGGGACCTGAAAAAGCACGAAGCCCCCTCAATTCCTCTTCATAGGTTAGACCCCAACAGAAAAGCTAGGATTTCAACCCTGCCCCTTTAAATCTGCTCTGAATCTTTCTGCTAACTCTTCTGAGTTTGAGTGCCATATTGCAATGTTAAAGTGTAAAATTGCATCTGCCGAGGCATTTGGCTGGAAAGCAAGTATGTCAATGGCAGTCCCTCGCTGCCATCACACATATGGAATTTCTGTGTTCAGCTCTACCATCTGGTCGTTAGGCTTCAATTCACTCCTCATTGAATAAGGCCCATCTACCATGTCAGTGCCTCGTGCAATATGGTGTCCTTTGCTACTCTGTTATGATGACATTTTCTCTTCCCCATAACCTTCCTTTTCTTCTTTCACAAACATTCTGCAAAGAGCAACTTTCAGTGCCATTTTGGAAAAATGACAAACAGCAAAAGGAAAATGACACACTATGCTATGGGCAACATCAGAGTAAAGCATTCAAACTCTCAAAGCTCTGGGTATAATGCTGGGAATGTCATAACTGTGGACGTTGGAGATTATACTTTAAAATGTCCAAGTTGCCTGGATAAACACAGGACAAACATGTGGCTAAGAACACTCACTTTACATGAAAAGGATATAATTTATTGTTCTACTTTTTTCTACTGCCCCATTTAATTAATTGTCACAAGACTGGATAGATTTTTCATTTTGTCACAGGATTGTGGCACCAGGAAAATAACTCCACAATGCATCATAACTCTGATCAATCCCCACCTTAGACGTAGTTGGCTGAAAAGTTCATCTCTTTATCAAAACTTTATCTGCTTACTGGAAAGAAATAATAAAATCTCAGACAAATAAGCAAACAAACAAAAACAAGCATCAACTTCATTCCAAATGTTACAGAAAAATTCTTAGCAAGCAGTCATCAAGATTCTGAATACAGAGCACTTGTGTCCTGAATGAGCATTAACTGATTTAAGCACATTATTCATGTAACTCTATCATATTTAAATCAGTTGTTACATTTAACATATTTAAATTCTGCATGTTATACAATTGTTAGAGGTATCATAGAGGAAACTGAGGCATCATGCTATCTAAGATTCCATGGATTATTATATAGGCAGTTTCTGAGTGAACTTCCAATCATGCAATAGGTTTTCTTTTTCAAAACGCATTTAGCATTTCAGTAGATAAATACACTGGGCCCCAAATTAAAGCACTCTGTCTAATACAGAAATGAGATCCAAAATTTGCAAGATGCAAAAATCCCTTCAACTCATTTACCTTTATAATTAGGATCAGGTGGGGTGAAGACCTAGCCTGGCAATGATTCTCAGTTTGGGAAACTTCAGAGAAACCTAGGGTAATTACAAAAACTTGGTCCCTCCTACAGAGTTTCTTTAAGTAAATTCTCAAGAGGTAGTCCAGAGAAAGTCCAGTTACACAAAATATCAAAATAGCCATTTATGGATACAAATGTAAACACTTGGAAGGCTTAATGAAGGATATATATATGTATATGTATATGTATATGTATATGTATATATATATGTATATATAGAATTTATTAAAGTACCATCTCATAAAATCCTTACTGACAGAGAGAAGTACAGTATCCTTATTTAGAGAAGTCTATCTAACAATAATCAAATTGAGCATGGATATACTAGTAATATCCAAATGAAAGGCCTGCATCCTTTGATATAGTATAATGAGGAACAGGCAACAGGACTGTGAATTCATGTGCCAAAGAAACAACTGAGCGCAATCACAGTGCTGCATCATACAAACCTATTCTGAGGACTGTTTTTGTGTTTGTTTGTTTGTTTGTTTGTTTTAGGTAATAAGAAAACAACTAAAGGATCTCTGTAAACCAAAACCCTTGAGAGATACACGCTAGGAGCTCACAACTTAGAATAGGTGTTTTGTTATGACTGGAAAAAAAATTTTTTTTTTAAAAAAGTCTGAATGAGTCTGGGAAATAGATGACAGAAAGACATCAGTAGGAACTGCTATTTTGGGAGTATCATATAAACAATAGTTAATAAACCAATAAATCTAAACAAAATTATTGAGGACTGGAGCGATAGCTTGGTAGATAAGAGTTCTTTCCCTCATTCTGAAGATCCAAGATTAGTTCCTAGCACTATCGGGAGGGCTCACAACCATTTGGACTCCATTCCAGGGGAACCAAGACCCTTTTCTGACCTGCACAGGCATTAGGATGTACATAGTGTATATACATACATACAGGCAAAACACGTATATACAAAAATTAAGAATGAAAATTTGAAAAGCTACAAGAAAAATGCCCTTGTCTTTAGGCAGTGCACACCTGAATATCTTAGAGGAAGAAATCATTAGGTTTTCCGCTTATTCCTTAAGATTTATGAAAATAAAACTCATACTTGTATTTTTATCTCTTCAAAATCAGACTATTGTGCCAACTATTAATTTTTAAACACTGATTTTAAAACTCTAATTGATTTTCATTTTGTTTAAGGTATTCTTACAAACATGTTTGAAACCGAGGCTTGAAAAATATGCTTGAGATTCAGTAGATAGGACAGACTACCCTTTGGATCATTGTCTTCAAAACTGATTTGTGCTTTTTTTAAATTTCTTAACTTAAATTTAATCTCCTATAAGTATTGTGGGGTATACTCTGACTAATGGGTTGTATTTTCTGTCGCAATCCCACACTAAGTGCCCCATGGACTTTGACAGCTTGGCCGATGGAGTTTGTACTCCTCCATGTGTCTCCAATCTCATCATGCTTCTGAGTTTTTGAGTCTTCATGTTCTTACTCCCAACTCATCACCTGCCTCTCGCTATCTCTGCTCTCTTTCTTTGAACACTGCATACTCCAATAGTGCTACTGCACCTTCCACTGGGTGATTCTCATTACGTCTTCATCTTGCCTGGTTAATCCTCTCTTTCTGGGCAATTTGCTTTGATCTTGGTCCTGACTTCCCCTACAAGTATTTTCTCATGAAGTGAATCACACTTTTCTAGTCTCAGCTTTGGTTTCTAACCAATTGCTATTTAAACTTATTAATAATCTTATTAGTTAGAATCAGTCTATTGATTTATCTGTCATTATTTATTCATTCATTCCAGAGGTATAAATAAGATATGGCATGATCCTTAGCCTTAAGACAAAGCTTGCTATTGCTATGATCTTGTAATATCATATGCCACTTTTGTTTATAATGTCGTAGCAAACATATATACTTTTTCTGATGGAAAGAAGAGTGAGTTTTCTTATTATAAAGTAAGAATATTTGTCAACCCACAGGAATCATTGTCAGGGAGAGGAGGACCTGTCACAGATTCTCAGCAGTTCCTCTAGACTGTCACTTAAAACATCTGAGCAACTTAGACAAATTTTCCTAAGGTCAGTCCTTCTATCTAAGGAATAAAGGCTTCTGAAGTGTCTTAGTTGGGGTTTTACTACTATGAACAGACACCATGACTGAGACAACTTTTATATGGACAATATATTGGGGCTTTCTTACAGGTTCAGAGGTTCAGTCCACTATCATCAAGGCAGGAACATGGCAGCATCCAGGCAGGCATGGTATAGGAAGAGCTGAGAGTTCTACACCTTTTCTGGAGGCAGACAGGAGGAAACTGGCTTCCAGGCAGCAAGGAGGATGGTCTTAAAGCCCTCACCCACAGTGGCATACATATGCCAACAAGGTTTTTGATCAGTATACATTAGAACTGTCACATAAGGTGGTGCCTTTCAAGGGAAAAATCAGGAAGATGTGTTTACAAAATTCGGAAAGGACTGCACTTGTTTACAAATTAAACCCAAAGAAAGCCATGTGTATGTTTCCTGTGGAAATATAACAGTCAGGAGAGATGTCAGGAGATGGTCAATCCTTTCTCCATCGGGTTTTACATACTATAGCTAGAGTTTTCTTAAAACAAAAGTTGCTTGATCAGGTTTTGTTTCAACAATGTCTTTTATGATTTTTACAAAACTAAAAACTAAACCAAAGTAAAACAATCTACATACATACACACACACACACACACACACACACACACACACACACACCACATATAAAATCATTGTTGTGGTCCAGAGTCCCCAGTGGTCTTACCTATCCTATAGTTTAGAGAAATAATCCCAGGTCCACTCTTTGCAGGAATGCATGGCTAGATGAATATGGTGATGTCATTTCAGAGATGTAGTGACTTTACTACATGGAACAGTGATGTCCCCGTACAAGGATTCTGTATTGTCATCCCAGGAAGGATTTCATTAGCAATTTAATTGATGATATTAGCCTAAGTTTCTGAGCTACCCAGCTTCTAGATTCTGGCTGTCTAGGCATTGCTGTGCATAATCTTCTTCTCGTGGTGTGTGCTTTAGGTTAGAACAGTCATTGATTGGCCATCCCCACAATTTCTAAGCCACCATTGCCTAAGGCAAGCCAGGCTGTGTCTTGCAGATTTTGTTGCTAGAATACGTTGTCCCAGTCCCACCACTGGGAGTCAATGTGGGACTATGAAAAGCAGTCAGTGTTTTGGAGACCCAGCGAAAGATTCCACAAGGGACAGAAAGAGTGGAGACACGTTCTTAGACATAGATAGCTGTTTCCTCCAACTAACACAATTAGCCTGTGCTATCTCTCGGGTAGACAATGCCCCAAGCTCCCAGCATTCTTGCTGGATTCCACCCCCACAGTCATCTGCCACAGCCAGCTATACACCACCACCACCATCCCCAGACAGGTAGCCAAGCCACCATATAATGGACGGTTTGCCCCCTCCCTTCCTCTTCTCTCTCTTCCCTCTTAGCCTCTTCTCTTCTTATCTTTACTTTCTCCTCCTCCTTCCCCCTCTCTCCACATGGCCATGGCTGTCCACGTTGGAGATGGCTGGCCTCTACTTTCCTATCTCTTCTTTCTCCTTTCTATAATAAAACATCTTACAACCACACATTGCCTCCTTTCAGCCGTCATGTGGGTCCAGTGCTTGCAGCCAGGAGACTGGACCAAGAACTCCTGCTTGCCCGCTCGTGCCTGCCAGTGGTGAACCACCGGGTGGCCCGCTTCCTGCCCCTGCCCCCTCTCTCCCTTCTGTCCTGGACTGAGCTGCTCTGGGGCCCCCACTTTTTCTCTCAGCTCTTCTGCTGTGCAGCGCCGCCTGAGACCTCCAGGGCTAGAACCTACATCCTTGGCCTCCATGAGACCCAAGGACCCCCCTTTCAGCAGTTCCTCTCTGCTCTCCTAGGACTGGAATACAGATGCCCATCCTGCAGAGAGGATCAGGGCACGAGGACAGACACTCGCATCTGTGGCCCAGAGTATAGGATCTCTGGCAGGAAGCGAGTCATCCTCTCCAGTCCCAGTCCTGTTCGCTCCTGGTGTCGGGCACTCTACCTGCGGAGTGGTGGTTGCTGCTGCATGCATGGGTGAGCGCGAGGCCCCCCATGTAGAGCCTGGTTACAGGAGATGATTGGTTCGGGCTCCCTAACCTCCATTACTAGAGTCCTTGCTAGGGTCAAATACGTAGGGTAGAACCAAACTGGCAAAAACATAAAAAAATAAAAAGTCAACAATTGCTAATGATAGTCTGCTATACTCATGGGATCAGCGACTAGTCCAACCCTCATCACAGAGGCTTCATCCAGAAGCTGATGGGAACAGATAAAAAGATCAACAGCCAGATATTAGTTGCAATTGGTCTGGGAACTCCACTGAGGAATAGAAGATAAGGTTGTAGGACATCACGAAAACATGACCCACAGAATAAACTTATACAGGCCTTACTGGGACTCACAGAGACTGGAGTAGCACGTGCACAGCTGCATGGGTCTATACCAGGTCCTCCGTATACATTCTATGTGTTTTTAGCTTAGTGTTTGTCTTGGATTTCAAACAACAGGAGTGGGGTTGTCTCTCGTTCTTTTGCTTGTTTGTGGGACTTAGTTCCTCCTACTGGCTTGCCCCGTCCAGCCTTGATGTGAGGATATATGGCCAATCTTATTGCGTCTTGTTATGTTGAGTTTGGTTGATATCACTGGGAGGCTTGCTTTATCTAGAAGGAAATGGAGGTGTAGTGAATCTTGGGCATACAGAAGTGGCGGTGGCTGGGAGGATAGAAGGGAGGGGAGGTTGCTGTTGGGATGTATTTTATGAGAGAAGAATAAAAGAATGAAATCAGAAAAAGAAACTTAATCATTGGAAGCTAATGATAGAAATGTGTTCTACAAAAAAGTCAAGAAATCTTAATTTAACTTACAAAACCTATTTTATTACACTGATGCTCTTATGATTGAATTAAAATTAGCTGTATTTTTGACATTTGATAGCTAAATTATGTGACAGTTTTTTAAAGAAATATTACAGAACAGACAAAAAACTTTAATATCAGGGAAATATAATTTCAGTCATACTCAATTAATTCATGTTTATTAAACATTTGCCAAATACTTAAAATGCTGTTGGAGATAAGACAATTGAATTTATTAAAAAAATAAATAACACAAGCAAATATTTTAATATTTACACTGGGTTTTTGAACTTCAAAGACAAGATGCTATCATTGAGTTTGGGTTTCCAAGTGAGCTCCATGAAATAAGATTTATTATTAAATAATGTAATCCTCATCCACAGGTAAAGGTGGGTTTAACATAAACTTAGGTCAGAGTAATATGAGTATATACTTAAAGACAATATATGTGTTTCTTTATTCATTGCCCTGTGTTACACAGCACTTGATAACTTTAAAAAAATGAAAGCAAAGACTGAATTCCAGATAAATTGATGTAGTGAAGTAAGTGCTAGGTTATACTTGCTCTGGACTCAAATGACAGGCTTCGATTCCACAAGACCAGGTTCTAGAATGTCCTGAATCTAAATTTTGGGAATACTCCATATGCCTGTGAAAATAATGCCTCTTTCAAAGCATTTAAAACTTGTTTCGTTTTTTTGTTTGGTTTTTTGTTGTTGTTTCTTTTTTACAGAACATACTTGTTGTCTTTCTAGATATCTTTTATTTAAAATTTAAGTGATTCATTTGTTAAAAATGCAACTAAATTCTTTTATCCCATTAGAGGTGACATCATGGGAAAGAGGCAGGTGTGAATTTCTGCATTATTATCAATTTTTAAAGGATGTTTTTAGTGCAAGTCAATGTACCAGGTTTATCTCTCTATAATGATATAATTAAGCTGATTTAAATAAGCCTGATATCTCAAATTTTTAAGTAATTGTTTTCAAGTAGCTCCTCTCATTTGTTAAAAGACTGATTTTCCTGTAATATTTTTTCTTTGGTATACACTTGTAAAATGCATTTAGCATTTTTTACCCTTATTCTCTTTTATCTAGAATTATTTCATAGTGCTCTTTTAACTTTTCTATATATTTAATCCTCCATTTGATTTTATGACTTAGACCACTATTATATGTGGTTAAATTTCCAAAGCATAATCTTTAGACCAACAGTTTTCTAATTATTTTTCTTGGCAAGAAATCATTTATTTAAAGGAAATCATTGGCTTAGCTTTAAATATAAAACAAGCAAACTAGAACTGGTTGGATAGCATGGGGGTTGGATGCCTGGAGTTATGTGTGTTCTGTGCTGCTCTTGACCCTTCAGGGGTTCCCAGAATCTACTGAACTTGCAGTCCCTGGATACTGAAAGCAACTGCTACAAAGGCCACTTTCCATTAATCATTTGATTCCACGTTATTGTCTGTCACTGAGCAAGAGGTGACAGCTTCCATAACAGTTGATAAGTTATGTTTTCATTTTCTCCAGGAATGAGAAACAGAAAATTGAGCATCACCCACACATCTACATGTATGTTACAAGCACTGTGCTTGACATTCTTCAACCAAGTAAATATTAAAATGTCAACAACTCCTAGAAGTTCTCTTACACAATACGTTTGAGACCCAAAATTGCTTAGAAAACAGGTTGAAATAATTCTAGGAATTATAGGAAGGATGCTTGCGTTCATTCTAATTTTTTAACAATAAATATATAATTTGTACCCATTTACCAGGTTTTATTTTTACACTGTCAAAAACCTTTCACTTGGATTCTGGAGCAGTAGATCATCGTTTAAGAGCACACATTGTTCTGCCAGAGGCCAGAGGCATTCCCAGCATGTGTCCCCAGCATTTTACAACCACCTGTACAGCCATCTCTGAGGTATCTGAATCCTTCTCAGGATTTATGGGAAATGAATTCATGTGCAAAACCTCACATATGTGCACATACTTGAATAATAATAATAATAATGGGAGACTCTAGCTAGAGTTTTATCTTATTTTTATTTTGTCTTGAATGGACTATGTCCATCTATTATGGCTGAAAAACTTCAGAGTTAGTTTCTTCAGACTAAACAGAAGTTGAATAAGGCAAAGATTCTGTTATATTCTCTTGCAGTGATTTCCCATAAAAAAAGCATTTGAGAGTCCAACTTATAGTTATTAAGTTATGGAAAATGATAAGTGTGATTAAGAATTGTAACAATCTCTACATTTTCATTTTTACATATATTTTCACATATTAACTTTATGTGTATAGAAATTTGCCTGCTTTTATGTAAGCATACCAGATGCTTTCAGTACCAGAAAGGGAAAAGGCATGAGATACCTCAGAACTGGAGTTCCTGGTAGGTAGTGAGCTGCGATGTAAGCGTTCAGAAGACACCAGGCCACTCTGTAAGAGTAGCAAATGGTCTCAACCATGACACAATCTCTCTAGTCCCCTATTTTCACATGCATTTTGAAATCAAAGTGTTCATTATCAAATTAATAAACAATCATGAGTCTCTAATTGAAATGACTAGCTTCATAAGGTCTCTGCCCTGAGAATGGCAGAAGAAATCTTGTAAATGTAGCAATGTTTGGTCATGAGCCCAGGAACACTTAAACAGCGATCTGAGATAAGAACCCCTAGAGATGCTAGTAGATGGTAACACTTTCTCAGTCATACCCAGGAGTTTGTATGGTTAGAGTAGAGATGATAATGAAGGCCAATGTGTGGTTCAGGGGGAAGAAGATCCTTCTCCTGTAGTCTTATTCTTTTTTAAATGGTGCTTATTTGAGCCAGAATTCTGAGTTGTGTGTGAAGCTGTATAATTAAGAGTGATCTATTCTAGTTCCTTTAAGCTTTTGTTTTGTGTTGCTAGGCACCTTAAATATCTTCAGTTCAGCCTTTCCTTCATTGTTTAAAGGTGCTTACATTTTCATTTCCAACTACATTTTTGTGTAAATTTGAGTCATTATATAATCGTGAATTTTAAAGCTGCATAAACTACTCCTTTGTAAGATAGCCTTTATAATCATTAAAGAAACCATATCTACTCTGAATACACAGTAACTATATTTTTGCCAGAACAAAACCAGTCCTTCTTTACACTCTGAAAATTTAAGCCTCCTAGTCCTGCTCTTGTGTCAGTTCTTAGTTTTAACTGCAGGTAACATAATTAGTACTAGCCTGGTGTGTCCTCCACAACCTCATACCTATAAACACACACATAAGAGATCTCAATTTTTCATCACACAGCAGCAAATAATGGCCCCTGCAGGGCATTGGGGGTACAGAGAATGGTGGCTCTTTGCATTCCACTAATTTGAAATTGACCTAATTGAATCACCGTGGGCTTGAATTCAGTGACAATGACCTTATACATAGATGAACAGATATAGACACACAGGTAGAGAAGGGGAACCATCAGTTACATAAGTTTCTAGTTTGGGAAAATGAGTCCTATTGAACAAGAATGCTATTCGAGAGATATAGAAGAATCTCTCTACTCTTCCACCTCCAAAGACTACCCATTAGCCTTCTCCTTTAGGCATTCTCTGCTACTTTCTTATCTTTTTTTTTTTTTTTTTTTTTTTGCGCTTTCCTCACATCTTCCTATCTGTATCATTCCTCAAACTTCTTTTTCTCTCTTATAGTTTTCCTTCTTTCTGTGTTCATGATTGTGTTGGGAGTACCATCCTCAAGCATAATGGTTGAGATGATGAATCTCATGTCTCAGGAAGCATGAGTTTCAGGGGACTCATTTGTATGTTTGGAATATTATTATGATTTTTAAATGACAGTTTCAGGGCAGAAGATGAAGAGTTTCTAAAGTGATGGTCAAGGGAAAAGTGAAGAGTGAACACATTTGAGAAATGTAAAGACAGACTAGACAGATTCACAGTCAGATAGGGACAGAGCTAGGGTGCACCTTAAGAATTTTTGGGAGGGATTTGTACATCGTAATCATGAATTCTTCAGCCACTAGTTTATTTAGTCATTGCAGATGTCTGCTTTTTACATCCACAGCAATATCACTAATAAATCAAGGAAAATGGTTAGGAAAATATATAGCAAAACACCAACTGAGCTCCTCATAGAAGATCAGCAACAGCTCCTAATCTGGTACCACTGTGTGATGATACTTGCAATGCTACCCAGAGGCCAGTGCACTTTACAGCTCAGATATGTCTACTCTGAATGTCAGCTGTCTATGAGCAGACTTCCAAATAGAAACTGCAGTGGGCTTAGCTCCTTATATATGCAAATTATGCACTTTACAAAGAAAATAAAATAAAAACACTTGTCTCCCATAGTATTTTTTGGAAAAGTAATGTCATGGAATGTCATGTCTTGGAACCTGAATGGCAGAGCTAATGAAATGCCGGGAATTTGGAGAGAATATTGAATCTGAGAGTCTCTGAGAGTGTTCCCCAAATGAGTTGTTAAGTCCCTGTGACAGAGAGCATCTCTGCTAGATGATGACAGTCATTCGATTCTAAACACAAACCATATTGTCCCTGATTAAGTGCAGGTGCTTGGGAGAGCATTCAGAGCACTGTGGCCAGACCTCAAGGTTTGAATCAACAGCACCAATAAGCATGACAATAAAATAAAATGATCCTGACTCTGTCTCCGGAGGAAGGGAACATGTTTATAATACCAGAAGCTTAAAGTGCACATTTTGGTAAAGACATTTAAATTCTTATATAATGGATACATGTCATACATGTCATTGATACAAAATAAACATCTTAGCTCAAAGAGAGTGAGGTGTAGTTTATTCTGTAGTAAATGTGAATGGCCGTGGCTTGAGAACACAGGTTTATTTCATTGTCTCAACTACTATGTTTGACCTGTACATGATGGTGGGAGCTTTTGTATTCCTGGAGCAAAAGAAATTCAGAAATGCAGAAATTTATCAAACGCCTTAGTGGAGTCACTAGCATGAGAAGCAGGGATTCATCTTTCACAAGAGCGTGGAGACTGAGTGTAGTGAGACTGAGCATAGTGAGAGCAAGACAGACCTACTTGTGGTTCGGATTGGCTGTGCTCAATAGAGAAGTACTGATGTCTATTATTACTCCCTCCTCAAACTCCTCATCTGTTTATTCAGTATGCAAAGTCTTATCCATTGTGGGTATCGGGGCTTGTGATTCTCTCTTCTTCTGATAGAGGATCTTAAGGCTGTAGCAGACTGCATGTGACTTCACAACCCTAGCATGCATGAACTATGCTCCTAGGTAAACAGGTGCTAGCTACCAATGAGAGAAGACAAGGAGTTAGCACCTCCTGCTTATTTGTGGGTTTTTCTGAGCTTAAAAGCATCTCACACTGAAAATGGAAAAAATATTTATTTTTTACATAAGAAGATATATAGTGGCAAAGCAGAGAAGCTTCTGTTACAGATAGAGAGTATCTAAAAATATCCTTAGCAGGATGAGTTGGAGATCCCAGTGTTCTACTCTAAGTAATTCTCCAAAATTTTTACTTAATATGTGAAAGGATTTTAGGCCAGACACACAAATTCATGACAAATGGGTTTTTTTTAAGGGGGGAAGAGTAGGGGGAACAAAAGGATTTTATTCAGCTTATGCTTCTACAACAGTTCATCATCAAAGGAAGTCAGGACAGTAACTCAAGCAGGACAGGGACCTGAAGGCAACAGATGATGCAAAGGCCATGGAGGAGTGCTGTTTACTGGCTTTCTCATCCCACTTTCTTACAGAATTCAGGACCACCAGCCCAGGGAAGGCCTCACCTACCTTGGGCTAATCCCTACCCCATTGATCACTATTGAGAAAATGCCTTTCAGGCTTGCATATAGCCTGAACTTAAGGAGACATTTTCTTTCTTTCTTTTTTTTTTAAATTTTTCTATTGGTTATTTTATTTATTTACATTTATAATGTTATCCCCTTTCCCAGTTTCCCCTTCGAAAACCACCTATCCCACTTTGCCTACCCATGCTTTTATGAGGGTGTTCCCCCTACCTACCCACCCACTCCTGTCTCACTGCCCTAGCATTCTCCTACACTGGGGCATCAAGCCTTCACAGGACCAAGGGCCTCCCCTCCCATTGATGCCAGATAAGGCCACACTCTGCTACATATGCAGCTCAAGCCATGGAATCCTCCACATGTATTCCTTGGTTGGTGGTTTAGTCCCTTGGAGCTCTGGGAGTTATGATTGGTTGATATTGTTGTTCTTCCTATGGGTTTGCAAACCCCTTCAGCTTCTTCAGTCCTTCCCCTAATTCCTCCATTGAGATCCCCGTGCTCAATCCGATGATTGGCTGCAAGCATCTGTCTCTGTTTCTGTAAGGTCTGTTTGCCTGTCAAATTGTGTTGTGTGTCTGTGTCTGCTTCAATTGCTAGAAACCATTGACAAAATGACTATTAACATCCTTTTGTTCATGACTCTTCCTTATAGAATGCACCTATCTTTGTATTGATTTTCTTTTGTCATAAGTGTTTTTGGCATGTCTTTCTTTAAATTATCATTGCAGATTTGTTGTATCAAGTGTTGAAACTATCACACTAGATACACTAGAACTCTTTTTCAATTTTTTGACAAGACTAGAAAACATTTTGCATGAAAGAATAAGTTCATCTAACACCAATTGAATACTTGTATGTCTGACCTGTCTACAAGATTTCCATGTGCCACCGACTCAGCACAATTGTGTGTGAGAGAGAGATCCAGTCATAGATCCCTCCAACTAAAGCAGGGATAGGTCAGTGTTTTGCCCCAGGCCCTGAGACTAGTAAATAGAAGAGCTGAGATCTGGAGGAAATTAGTCTGGTTTCCACTGCCCTATCTTCTTAGGAGAGGGTTATGATACAAAAGTTTGAACCTATTGTGTGCCATAAGTGAGAACTCTAGGTATAGTGTACTGTAATAAATAAATCAATAAATAAGACAAATAGAATTCCCTTTCATCCCAAAGGCCTTGCCCTCAACTTCAGGGTGAACCAGAAGTTTAGGTCTCTCTTTCCCACTCAGTGAACATATGCAGGCTACAGAACATGTGCTATGCACCTGAGGTAATCAAAACAAATCACACACCTAATTGCTAGTGCTATGTGCACAGAGCTGATAAAGAAACACAGGCTTTCCTCTCCTGGATTATTCTAATATCTTTCAGTCATAAATTCTTTGGAAGGAGTGCCAGGCTGATGCCTTCCCTTATACCTGCCAAGGACAAATAAAGGAGCGATTCCATGGTAAAGGTGTATGTACGTCCCCCTCAGGAAAACAAGAAATGCATTCTCACCAGGAACAAAGATACAATGTAGGTTAAAAATTTGAAGTAGAAAAGCCATAGATAACAAAAAAAAAAAAATGGCCCAAATTAGATGAAAACAGAACTAGGGAAATAAAGAACATATACTAAAATTGTACAATAATTTAACTAAAGATTGGACATAAAGGCAAATTAACCAAACAAATCTTTAACCAAACAAACCTGTTCTTGTGGTATTCTCTACCCGTCTGGTTCCTCCTTTCTCCCCTTCTGTCACCAGTTGTCCTGCTGTCTAGGGATTAGTTGTGGGTCTCTGCTTCTGTTCCATTCAGTAGCTAGATGACACCCCTCTGATGACAGTTGGGCTACACAGCTATCTATGAGTATAGCTGAATATCATTAGCAATAATTTCACTGACCTAATTTTTTTTTCTTTTTCCAGTCATGTTTAGCTTTATGATGAGTCTATGGCCTATCCTGCCTCTGAATCCTTGCCGTCCAGACAGTGTCAGGCATGGGCTCTCTCTTATGACCAGCCATTGGTTGGTCATTCTCATAAGTTCTGTACCATCATTACTCTAACACATATGACTCTAGCACATACGGCAGGCAGGACAGATTGTATGTCAAAGGTTGTGTGGCAGGGTTGATGTCCTAATCCCACTGCTCAGAGCCTTGCCTGATTAGAGATAATTGACAGTTTGGGCTCTGAATCCCCACTTACTTCACTAGGGTCACTCTCATGAATTCCAGAGAGTTTATGTTTCACAGAGTTTCTACATTGCTCTCCCAAATGCGTCCCAATTATAGTCATATGTCTTAGTATTCTCTCCCTCATTCTCTGCCACTGCACCCACCCCTGCCTTATGCTGCATATTTCCATCACCATGTGCCCAGAATCTGCCCATGAATTCTATTCTATTCTGTCTTCCCAGGGAGATCAATGGATCCCCTCTTGAGCACTGCTTATTATGTAGCCTCTCTCAGTCTGGAGATTGTAGCATGATTATGTGGAACTTGTGTTTTTAGTCTTAATCACATTGACAGGTGAAAGGTGGTATCTCAAAGTAGTTTTGATTTGCATTCCCTGATGGCTAAGGACCTTGAACATATCTTTAAGTGTTAGCCAATTGAGAGTCCTTTGTTGGGAGTCATGTTTAGAACTGTATCCATTTCTAACATGATTATTTGGTCTATTGATTCTTAATTTTTATTTTCTTATATATTTTGGGTATCAGGTGTAGAGTTGGTGAAAATTTTTTCCTACATTGTAGGCTTTTGTTTTGTTCTATTGACAGTGTTCTTTGACTTATACAAGCTTTCAATTTCACCAGGTCCTATTTATTGTTTGTTGTTCTTAGTGCCTATTCTATTGGTTTTATAATCAGGAAATTCTCTCCTGTGCCAATGTGTTCAAGGTATTCCCCATCTTTTCTCCTATTAGCTTCAGTGTATCTGGTTTTATGTTGAAGTCTTTGATCCACTTAGACTTGAGTTCTGTGTACATTGATAGATGTGGATCAATATGCATTCTTTTACCCCTTGATATTCAGCACAATTTGTTGAAGTGCTTTCTTTTTTCCATTGTATATTTCTGGCTTCTTTATAAAAAAAATATTTAGGTGGCCATGGGTGTGAGGATACATCTGAATCTTTGATTAGATTCCATAGATCAAGTTGCCTATTTTTATGCCAATGCCGTGAAGGTTTGTTTTTTTTTTTTTTTTTTTCTATACCTCTCTAATACAACTTAAAATGGAGGATGGTGATACCTACAGCTATCATCTTTTTGGTTTTTTTGCTATTATTTGTTTGTTTTTGTTTTTTAATTAGTTAATTAATTAATTATTTTTTTTACACTCCATATTTTACCCCCTCCCCCAGTCCATCCTCCGACTTCTGCTCACCCTCTTGTCTCCATGAATGTCCCCATCTCCTATCCCACCTGACCTCTAAACTCCTTGGGGTCTCCAGTCTCTTGAGGGTTAGATGCATCATCTCTGAAGGAACACAGACCCTGCAGTCCTCTACTGGATGTGTGTTAAGGGGTCTCATATCAGCTGGTATATGTTGCCTGTTTAGTGGTCCAGTGTTTGAGAGGTTTCAGCGGGGCAGATTAATTGAGACTACTGGTCCTCCTACAGAACAGCCCTTCTTCTCAGCTTCTTTCAGCCTTCCCTAATTCTACAACAGGAGTCAGCTTCTTCTGTCCATTAGTTGGGTGTAAATATCTACATCTAACTTTTTCAGCTGCTTGTTGGGTCTTCCAGAGTGCGGTCATGCTAGGTCCCTTATTGTGAGCGCTCCGTAGCCTTAGCAATAGTGTAAGGCCTTGGGACCTCCTCTTGAGCTGGATCCCACTTTGGGCCTGTCTCTGGACCTACTTTTCCTCATGTTCCTCTCCATTTCCATTCCTGTAATTCTTTCAGACAGGAACAATTATGAGTCAGAGTTGTGACTTGGGGATGGCCCTCTTCTCCCACATTTGATGCCCTGTCTTCCTGCTGGAGCTTTTGTGCACATTTTTTTTTTTTTTTTTTTTTTTTTTTTTAGCTATCCTGGGATTTTTGTTTTTCTATATGAAGTTTATCTTTCAAGGTCTATAAAGAATTTTTGTAGGGATTGGTTAAATCCATAAATTGCTTTTGGTAGGTGGCTACTTTTATCATGTTAATCCTACCAATACATGAGCATGGGAGAGTGTGATGTTTTGGAAATGCTTGACCTAGGGAGTGGCTCTATTAGAAAGTATGGCCCTGTTTGAGTAGGAATAGCATTGTTGGAGTTAGTGTGTCACTGTGAGAATGGGACTTAAGACCCTCATCCTAACTGTCTGGAAGCCAGTATTCTGCTAACAGCCTTCAGATGAAGATGCAGGACTCTTAGCTCCTCCTGCACCATGCCTTCCTGGATGCCACCATGTTCCCACCTTGATGATAATGGACTGAACTTCTGAACTTGTAAGCCAGCCCAATTAAATGTTGTCCTTTTAAGAGTTGTGTTGGTCATGGTGTCAGTTCACAGCAATAAAACCTTTACTAAGACAGAGAGTGTTCCATTTTCTGATATACTCTTCAATTTCTTTCTTCAAATACTTCAAGGTTTTTATTATACAAGTCTTTCACTTGCTTGGTTAGTACTACCTGAAGATACTTTATAATATTTGTGGCTATTGTGAAGGGTGTTGTTTTCATGGTTCTTTCTCAGCCCATTTAATGTTTGTATATAGAAGAACTACTGTTTTTTGTTTGGTTGTTGTTGTTTTGTTTTACTTGTTCTTCTTTAGTTTATCTTGTATCCAGCTGCTTCTATAAAGATATTTCTCAGCTATAGTAGTTTCTTGGTACAGATTTTGGTATTACTTATAAATGCTATCCTATCATTTGCAAATAATGATACTTTGACTTCTTCCTTCCCAATTTATATCTCCTTAATCTTCTCCAGTTGCCTTATTGCTACAGGTAGAAATTCACTTACCATGCTGAATACATGTGGAGAGAGTGGATTATGTTTTCTTGTTCCTGATTTTAGTGAAATTGTTTTGAGTTTCTCTTCATTTAATTTGGTGTTGGCTATAGGCTTGCTATAAATTGCTTTTATCTTGTTTAGTTATGACCGCTCTACCCTCAGTGTCTCCAAGACTTTTATTGGATTTTGTCAAGGGCCTTTTAGCATCTAAAGAGATGATCATGTGTTTTGTGTCTTTCACTTTGTTGATATGGGAGATTTCATGTACTGATTTTCATATATTGAACCATCCCTGCATTTCTTGGAAACGCCTACTTGATCACTGTAGATGATCTTCCTTGTCTGTTATTGTATTTGGTTTGTATTTTATTGAGTATTTTTGCATCCATGTTCATGAAGGAAATTGGTTTACAATTCTTTTATTCATTGAATCTTTTCAAGGTTTAGATATCAGGGTAGCTTTGACCTCATAAAACAAATTTGGCAATATTAATTTGGTTTCTATTTTTTGGAACAATTCAAGGAGTATTGGTGTTAGCTTTTTTTGAAATTCTGGTAGAATTCTGTACTATACCTATCTGTCCCTGGGCTTTTGGGGGGTGGGAGTCTGGGAGAATTAATGACTGCTTCCATTTCTTTAGGGGTATGGTTATATTTAAATTGTTTATTTGATCTTCATTTAAGTAGAGTAAGTGTTATCTATGGGAGAAAATAATCCATTTCTTTTAGACTTTCCAATTTGGAGAACAGGTTTTTAAAAATATGATGTAATCAGTCTTTGGGTTTTCTTAGTGTCTACTCTTATGTCCCACTTTTCATTTCTGATTATGTTAGTCTGGATATTTCTTTGTCTTTTAGTTAGTTTGCATAAGAGTTTATATACCTCATTGATTTTTTCCAAGAAACAACTGTTTCATTTATTCTTTCTACTGTATTCTTCTTTTTTCCTAATACCTCAAGCTGTAAAGATACTGAATACATAATTAGAAGGGTGATATCTGTCTCGTGTGTTTCAACATGCTGTGGTTTCATCGTCTTCCAGTTCTAAGCACTGTCTAATTCCAATAGTAATTTTTCTTAGAAACACAATTAAGCCATCTTGAAGGGCTTTCAGACTCTTTGTTTTGTTTTTCTTGTATCTCTTTGGCTTGTGTCTGTAGATTTCAAAACATTTACCCAATTAATGAAATTGATTTTATTGATGTTCAGCTTGTAACTAACATTGTTTTATTGTCCATTTTACATTTTTAGTAACTCTAACTCTTCAGTATTCATATTTGTATTTCATGGTTTGGTCTGTTTCCTTGTTAATCCTGTGGTCAACTTAGTAAAATGAATGCCATTATCAGTGATTCTATCTTTATTTTTCAATGGAAAAATTATAGAGTCTTTATATAAAACAATATAATATTTTTCTTCACAGTGTCTTATTTTAGCTCACAACTTATCACTCATTTTAAATATTTTCTAATGTCTACTCTGATTTTATGTTTAGTCAGTTACTGACGAGTTTATTAGTTTCCAAATATTTGGGGATTCCTACATATAAGTGTTAAGGCTTTTCATATAGGTCTGTTCTGGTCTGGTAATCTACATTGTAAAATTCCATTCATTTGGTTATATTAGTAGACATTTGGATGTGCAATGTATAGTCTGTCTTGACAAATGTTCACTGACAACAAAAATGAATGTTATGCTCTCTTTTCATGCATTTCAGCATATTATTTGCTTAATTTTCCCTATAGTATTAAGATAAATTTATTTATCTTCCTCACTACTTTGCTTGGTGCTGGAGATCAAACTCATAGCCTTGTGCATGGCAGGCAAGCACTCTGTCATTGAGCTACATCCTCATCCTTGGGCCTCATTAATGTCTTCATTGGTATGTCTTGTCCATCATTCTATAAAGAATTGGGAGATGTTAAAATACCTTGTGGTGTTTTAAAACATAGTGATCTTTAATTCAAATCTCTGAATTTCTATATCTGTTTTGGTTTCTGTCTATTAATAAAGACATTGCTGTTAATGTTGGTCTGTCTTATCATGCCATTGTAACAGCTATAATTATGCCTAAGAACTACATGGCTCAAAATATTATGAAATATTAGTTATTGTGAAAATGTTTTTACCACACTCACAACTTTTAATCTTGTTGTCAGATCTTTCTGTGAGTGTTACAGCTTCAGCTACTCATAGAGTATAGGACTGTAAGCCTAGTGCTGGGCTGTTAGAAGCAAGAAAGGGTGATTTCAGCAAATCTGGGTGATATAATACTAGGCCTCAAAGGGAAAAAATGTGACAGCTTCAAATTTACTTTGATTTTTCCATCTTTTTCTAGTACTTTGCTTACATTTTCCTTTGAATGCTGTTCTTGAAGACAGATTGTAACTGGAAATTGAGTTTAAAATTATATAGATCTCAACATTTTAGTCAGCATATTTATTTTCATAACAGAAATTTGATTCTTAATATAATTGGAAAAGTATGTTTAGCATTGCTATTGTGGATTTCATAGTTCTTATTTGTTGGCTCTCTTTGAATGTTTTGTATATTTTAAGAATTCTACTTTACATTATTTACTAACCACTTTTATAAGTGTTCTTATCAGACTAAATCATGATCAAGATTGTCCTTGGTTACTTAAAATTTAATATTTAAATACAATTTTCTGTAGAAAGATTACAATTAGATAGCTCACTTTTACCACTATTCATCTATATTTATTATAATCTATCAAGAAGACAATGATCCTCAGCCTTGGCTGCCCCAAAAAGGAAGAAGGTAAGTCCTCATTGCTGAGCATACCATATACTTCAGAAACAGGGACCAAACAACCTTGAGCTGGAGATAAGCTATGTCTCTTCCATGAGGACTAGCTTTCATGGTACTGGAATGTACTATGTAAACTTCCAAAGGTGAGAGACAGCCAATAGTCCTTCAAGGTAATATTGTTTATGAACTATATCAAATGTAGAATGGCATGAATCCAAATGGTACAATAGTGGCAACCATACCTTGACAGTAACCAAAAGCTCTCTAGGTTGACTTAAGACTCACTCTGCAAGAGGGAGACTATACCAAGTACTAGAAACCTCAGTACTTGTGCTATTAAAGTTGCGGTTATTGATGGAGAATCTACAACCACTAGTTTAGTAGGCCAGCATAATTCCTAACAATAATCTAAATATTCGTCTTTATACCTACCAATAATTGCAGGCCTCCTCTTGATCAAGAAACGTTCTCTTTGTAGCAGATAGAAACCAACACAGAAAACCACAACCAATCAAAATGCAGAGTTATTGAGCATAGTTTATATGACTACATCTACAAAATGCCATGACACTTAAGGCTCAGGGAACATTGTGGAAGAGGGCATAGAATGTTTCTAAGAGCTAAAAGATCAAGAAGGAGTTACAGTGAGATTGTCTACTTATAATGTCAGAAGCTATCTTCTTCTTCTTCTTCTTCTTCTTCTTCTTCTTCTTCTTCTTCTTCTTCTTCTTCTTCTTCTTCTTCCTCTTCCTCTTCCTCTTCCTCTTCCTATTCTTATTCTTATTCTTATTTTTATTCTCTCCTCTTCTTCTCCTCTTCCTCCTCTTGTTCTTCTTTGCATAGGTAATAATATTTTACTGTGTATTGTACAATTTAAATATGTAAAGGATGATTTAATTTTCAAATTCTTTTGGAACTACTTCATATGCATTTTGACTGAGTTAACTTATCTGTTGATTAATGGGATCCTTGAAGGTCCTGTTTAAGATTTGTTTGAATCAGAAGGAAATGGTCTTTTTTTATTTTTATTATTATTGTTGTTTCTTTGTTTGTTTATATTTGAGGCTGAATTAGTCCAGATCTTAAGGAATTCTAGTTTGAGATTATTATAGTAGTAGTAGTAGTAATAGAAGAAGAAGAAGAAGAAGAAGAAGAAGAAGAAGAAGAAGAAGAAGAAGAAGAAGAAGAAGAAGAAATAGTAACAAATAATAATAAGAACTAATAATAATAATAATAAATAAGAAGAATAAGAAATAATAATAATAATAATGATAATAACAATAATAATAATAATAATAATAATAATAATAATAATAAGAAGAAGAAGAAGAAGAAGAAGAAGAAGAAGAAGAAGAAGAAGAAGAAGAAAGTCTCAGGATTTTCTTCCACATGGGCTAATAGAGTGGTCAGTGTCTCTATGTGAGCTATTGAAGTTATTCAGATGATAGATCTTACCAAGTTTGTTTTCATTTCCCTAGTCTTTCAAGAAGGAACCAAGATTACTGAAGTCCTATTCTATGAAAATTCAACATTTATTTTCATTTTGTCTTATAATTTCATGCTTAATCATGTACCATCCTAACCTCTTTGCCTTTTTGAATCATCTTGTTATGAGTATGTCTGCACATGGGGTTCCCACTGCAGGCTTGGGTTTATAACGATTAGTCCACAGTCCCCTACGCCAGGGGCGTAGCATTGTAGCAGAGATTACTTGACCTTGAAATTATTTCACGTAATTGTAAGTGGCCCATCACGATCTGTCCATTTCAAGAGAGATGTTCTAAAAGTATAAAAGGAAATGAGTCTGAGTGAGAATTGTCATGCCAGTCTTTGATTTCAATTTGGCAGCAAGTAGAGGTAACTAAAACAGCTTAGTGTACCAGGGAAGGGTGTTTCAGGTTGAACAATCTGAGATAGGAGATGAACCCTAAATCTAATTCATTTCAGATGAGAAGATTTATTCTAGAACTGGTCCACACCTTCTGGCAGCAGCCCCTATCAAAGGACATTGGAGAAGGAAGCTTTTCCTCACTATCACTGGCAAACTCATTCATCTACCTTTAGGTGTGTCTCTACTTGAGTTAAAACTGTTTTTCAGGATTCCAAACTGGACTTAAAATTGACCTTTTTCTAGGATCTCCCTAGGACTCTAGTGCCAGATTTCACTGCTGAGACACCTGCTCTAGTAGATTTAGTATCAACAGGATCCTCAGATCCTTGGACTTCCTGTCAGTAGACAGTTATTGCTGGACTACTTCAACCACAACTACTAAGCCACTCCAATAATTAAATAAAATGAATATATATTATATATGACATATTATATATATATATAATACATGTCATGCATAATATACATACATAACCATATAAACATTATTAGAACTTATGTATACATGTATTTATATATTATTCTTTCTATCATTTCTTTTCCATAGAGAACCCTGACTAATAAAATGTTACATAAATTGAAGATATTTTGAATGAATTCAAGAAGTCTGTCATGTGATCCAAATGTTCTCATTAATACCTACACCATGCATCCCATGTCTTAACATAAATGACTTCCTCTGGACTGTATTCACATGCAACACTGTCAAGGTGCTGAGCAGCAATAAGTGGAAACTACTGTAGTAAAACTCAAACTTTATTCTCTCTAGACAATGATTAAATTTTTATTCTGATCAATTACTTTTAATCTGTCTATTCTCTTCTCTTCCTCTTTCTGAGAAGTTTTGAACACCTCAGCAAAACATCAGTGAATTCTTGAAAGTCAGTAAGTTCCTAAGGTTTGGAAAAATAGTATAGTTCTATCTATGCTGTGACTGCAACCTACTTCAATAATACGTGTGTAATCTCCTCTCAAGACACCTGGCCTCTTCATCTCATTCATCTGTGCCACCCACTCCCTCACTGGATACTGAAGTTTATATAAAGAGCTCATTATGTCACAGACAAACAACCACACTGATAGTAAATCACTAATAAAGATACCTTTGCCCAGCAACTAGGATTTCTCCAAACTGTAGGTAGGGCAGGAAATGTTGCATTAAGGAAGATTGGCATTGTGTCTCCATCTGTGGAACTTCATAGCTGGCTGGTAAAGAAAGACATTAAACAACTAAGTGAATTCAGCCTCAAGGAATGCTGACTCGCCTACTCTCCTTCCCAATTGTTCCCACTTAGGACAGATACTCCTAAGTCTCTTTCATACAACTCCAAATTACTCCATACGCTATCCCTAAATGAAAAGCTAGCCTTGAAATATGCCTCCGTTGTTCTCAGTGACAATAAATTTCATTTCCTTTCCCAAGAGCAAGCCTGCCCTCTACAATATAAATCAACTTTGCCTTGCCTACTCCCCCAGTTCCCTACTTCACCAAATTCTACAATCAGCAGAATACAAGTTTAGAAACTTATGAGCAAGCAAAAATGGAATTTGCTTTGGTGTGTGAAAGCAGATAAGAAAGTTGCCAGGAGCCAGAGATTAGTTAATTATTTTATATTGTTATTAAATAATTATATAACCATAAGTATGTGTTTATTATTAAAAATGGAAAGTAGAGAATATAGATGAATATATAAGAAATAAATTACATTAGAGTGTAAAAGAAGATGATTCAACAATAACAGAAGAGCTTAGCTTCAGATCCAAGATGACATGTGTGACCATGACTGAGGTCAGTGGTAATAATCATTAGGAACCTTAGCTAGAGACCCAAGGCTACATGTGTGACCTTAACTGGTCAGTGGCAACATTAACCATGAAAACATATTTGGTCATCTAATATAAAGAATATATAAAGGAAAATGAGGATATTTTTATTAAATTTATGCAACATTCAACATGTATGGAGAATTAAACAAATAATAAAAACAAATTTGAAGAACGGAGTTAGAGATGTTTGGCCAAACATCAAAGGCCCAAATAAGCAAATGGAATAACAATGTAAATGTAAAGGTCAGGAGTAGTATAGAAGGAAAGGTTAACACTTTGGAGTATGCACAGAAGAGTCAATACTAAACAATGTAAGTAGCATTGTCAACACTGCCTAAGGTAGATGGAAGGGTCAGCAATACACAGTGCAAATAGAAGAGTCAACCTTATACACTGTAGATAGAAGGGTCAACATTGGGCAGGAAAGATGGAAGGTCCAATACTGTATAGAGAGAAGGATCAAACACTATACACTGCATAAGGTAGGGTTAGGACCATATAGTATAGACAGAAAAAAACCTGTAGTACATTGTACAGATAGAACTATCATTGCTTCAGAATGTAGACAGAAGAAGCTAACTGTGGTTTAGACAGACAAAGCCAATACTGAGCAGTGTATATGGAGGGGACCAACATTCTGAAGAGAGGCCTTTATCATTATAAAGGCAAATATCCTGGAATCATTTTTATCTGATTCTAAACTTTTTATGCAAACTATAAGATTTTAGTGAAATTCAAAACAGATGTTTTCACCTGGAGTAACTGGGACCAGCGGGACCAGGCACACAGGAACTCTGCCAGCCCAGTGACTCAGGTTTCTTCCTGTCTGTCTGGGCTGGTATCCTAAGCAGACCTTGGACGCAAGCTCCACAGCCAGTCCCACAACACACAAAGGAAGCTCCACTCCCAGAAGCTCTGACACACCCAGGATCAGAGGTGAGGAGAAACCAACATCTGTCCCAACACTGGGAGTAACTGGGACCAGCAGGACCAGGAACACAGGAGCTCTGCCAGCCCAGTGACTCCGGTTCCTTCCAGTCTGTCTGGACTGGTGTCTTAAGCTGACCTTGGGCGCAAGCTCCGCAGCCAGTCCCACAACACCCAGAGGAAGCTCTACTCCTACGTGCTCTAACAAGCCTAGGATCCCAGGATCCCAGAATCACAGGATCACAGAGACAGCTTGACTCTGAGAAGTTCTGACACAAGCAGGATCACAGGAAGGACAGGTTCCAGTCAGATTTAGCAAGAACAGGTAGCACTAGAGATAACCAGATGGCAGGGGGCAAGCATAAGAAAATAAACTACACAAACCAAGGTCACTTGGCATCATCAGAACCCAATTCTTCCACTATAGCAAGTCCTGGACACACCATTACACCGGAAAAGTAAGATTCAGATATAAAATCACTTCTAATGGTGATGATACAGGACATTAATAAAGACATAAATAGCACCCTCAAAGAAATACAATAGAATACAGATAAACATCTAGACGCCCTTCAAGAGGAAACACAAAAATCCCTTAAAGAACTACAGGAAAGCACAATCAAATAGGTGAAGGAAATGAGTAAAACCATCCAGAATCTAAAAATGGAAATAGAAACAATAAAGAAACCAGAAAGAGAGACAACCCTGTTGATACAAAACCTAGGAAAGAAATCAGGAGTCATAGATGCAAACCTCACCAACAGAATACAAGAGATAGAAAAGAGAATCTCAGGTGCAGAAGACACCATAGAAATCATTGACAAAACAGTCAAAGAAAATACAAAAAGCAAAAAGCTCCTAATCCAAAACATCCAGGAAATCCAGGACGCAATTAGAAGACCAAACCTAAGGATAATAGGTATAGAAGAGAGTGAAGATTCCCAATGTCATGAGCCAGTAAATATCTTCAACAAAATTATAGAAGAAAATTTCTCTAACCTA
>JADRCD010238087.1:11558-22582 GCA_019843815.1 Montemys delectorum
CATTTTGCCAAATGGAGAGAGCTATAGGTACCTATACTCATGTTTCAACTCCTGTTTTATTCCATTGACTAGCATGCCCATTTGTTGTATCAGGACCAAACTGCTTTTACTGCTAAATGTCTGTAACATGTGCCTTAAAATCCAAGATGGTAATCCCTCTGTCATTATTCTCTTCGCTCAGGATTGCTTTCATAAACTGGTCTTTTGTGCCTTCCTGTGAATATTATAATGTGTTCTTGGTTTTTACCCTTTCTGTGTTGAATGCTGTAAGGGCTATTCATTTGGATTACACTAAGAGTGTAACTTGCTTTAGAAAGATCAATCATGTTCACAGTATTCATTCAGATAATCCATGACCATGAGAGATCCTTCACCAATCTCTTTCTTTAGTGATTTAAAGTTTTCATTGTAGAGGTCTCATGCCTCTTTATTAGGTTTTTTTCTAGAAAGTTTATTTTCTTTGAGGCTATATGTAATTGGAATTTTTCTGTGAGCTCTCACTCAGCATATTTGGACTTGGTACATAGAAAAGTTATTGATTTTTAAGAGTTAATTTCATATTATGCCACTGTGCATGAATGGTCAACAATTTTATAATTTTTTTGATGAAAGTTTGGAATGTCCTATGTACAATATCCTATCATCTGCAAATATGTGAAATTAGACTTTTTTCCTCTTTGTATGACTTTATTGTCCTTTTCTTGCCTAAAATTCCCCGATACATTGAAAAGGACTATGAAAGATGGACAGCCAATTTTTGTTCCCATTTTAAATATGTTTTCTTGATTTAGAATAATATTGAATATGGACTTGTCATATATAACCTTTATTATTTTGAGATATGTTACCTCCAGTCCAACAGGACTTTTATTATGAAGGTATGCTGGATTTTGTCAAAGGCTTTTTCTTCAACAATTGAGATGATAATCTGATTTTTGTCTGTAAGCCAATTTATATGATTTATTATAATCATTGGTTTAGGTAATCCTACCCTTATTTGTCTGGAATAATAAAACATCAATGTATATAATTGATATATTACAATAAAATATGGTTTCAAAGGCAGGTAAGTATACGACTAACAAATTGCATAACTATTTGAAGGTCTAAGAATATCTTTGTGTGCCAAATTGTTAAGATAAAAGAATAATATTATTTTATATTAGTCCACTCAGGGTTTTGACAACTTGAAAAAATGGATATATTCTGAGATCAGCTACTACTTATCAGCCAATATCTGTAGTGTATTGACAGACAATCCAAATTACTACACTATGCCTAACTATACTGAAAATTTTCAAGAGTATGACATGTGTTGGGGATACGATTATGACATGGTACTCTAACTTAGTATAAGCTTAGATTCCTATCCATTCTAGATAACTAATTTTTAAAACTTTGCTTTCTATTATTGTATTAACAGTACAAAGAAAATTATCTTGGAAAGGAAGGTTTCTTTGAGCTTATAGTTTGTATCTGTAATTAAGTGACACTAAAGCAGGATCTCAAGTCAGAAGCTTCAAGTAGAAGATAAAGTGAAACAGTGCCTACATTATTGGTTCATTGGCTTATTCAGGAATTTCATCACCCCCAGTAGGTTGGACATCTTTCATGATTTTTCAGTTAAGATAATGTCTCCATATATGGTTATAGGATAGTCAGATCTATAAAATTCTTCAGTTCAGGCTTCCTCTCCACAGGTGGCACAGGGTTTGTGTCCAGTGGACAGCAGAAGGAATGGATGAGAATAAGGCATTTTCTGACATATTGACTTACTCTTATTCTCAAACTATTGATCATTGTCCTCTCAGCCTCTGGTGTGTGAAGTTACAAAGTTGGAAATATGGAGATGAACAATTTTTATGATGTTTATCAGATAATGGGCTATATTGGACAAGGTAACCTTAATCTAGAAAGACAAGTATCACTGGCCTTTCATTGTTGGTTCTTGTTCCAGATCTTTAGGTATGAATATATAACCTCAGGTACCACAGAAACTAGGAAGAAAAAATGTAACCAACAGAAGAGGCAAAAACTCTAGAGAATGGAAAAGTATACTGAAAATGTCCTGTACACACACACACACACACACACACACACACACACACACACGCACGCATTTACACATATGAATGCAAAATAGAATATTATTTATAAAGAAAATGAAGTAATAAGAACTGCAGCTAAATTGGTAGAATTATACGATTTTGTACAAAGTGAGGTCCCCTAGTGCTCCACAAATAAGCTGTACTCTCGCTCATGTGAAATGCTAACTTCAAATCTTACCTTTTAATTTCTGTATGTTTTTAACAGGGATTAAAGTTTGGAACTAGGAAGCTACAAATGAGCCATTGGCAAAGGGATGTATTTAGGGAAGAGGACAGTAGAATGACTATAAGTGAACTGAAAGTAGAGAGTTGGTAGTAGGTAGTGGAGTGATAAAATGGAGAATTGAAGGGCCAGAGATGGTCCTTAGTTAAAATGAAATGCACATGAATATGTTAATTGGGAGCACATTATCTTCTAATTTAAGCAAAAAACTAAGAGTATATAGTCAAACGAATTTGATATGAGAGATTAAGGTGGAATATTATGAACTATAGATTAAATGAAGATGGAGACAGACCATCTAATTAAGTGAGGAGTAAGGATAAGTTAATGAGTACTAATGGTGAATGAAAAATAATTAAGAAAACTAACTAAATTGTAAGCCAATTAAAATACATTTAAAATGGGTTCAAACAAAAATATGCTACAGTAATGAACAATGCTACTCCCAGAAGGAATGATTATTTATTGAACATCTCTATGCCTGATACATGATACTTCCCTATGAGTTGTTTGCCAGAAAAAGCCCTAGATACACCCAAAACAAGAAGCTCTTGTCATAACTCTTAGTGGTCCATCATAACCACATAGTAGATTCTATGGTTAAAATACTTCAATTACAGAATACAGAAAAAATTGCTCTTGAACTGACAAGACAACTCTTCCTTCTTGTCAGCTTTTACAGTCCCATATGGTCCTATGCATACAGCGAGAGTTACATGAAATCTCTAAGTACTTTTAATTTGCACTGTCTTGATGATGAATAATATGATCAGGTTTGAAATACTTTTCATTCACTTGTAATAATTACTAAAAGTTTTTTCTTCCTTTTGTTGAAAATATTATTTCTCATATATCTTGATTACAGTCTCCTCTCCTTCTACTCATCTCCTCCTCAGCTCTCCTTCTCTCCAGATTCACCACTCTTCTGTGTTTCATTGTAAAGCATGCACTTTTAAGAGATAACATTGAACATGACCAAATAAAATATAATGAGATGAAACAAAAATATAAACCAAAGTTGAACCCAGTAACCCAACATGAGAAGAGTCCAAAGAGCAGGTACAAATAAACCTATCATCCCCCTCAGATGTCCCATAAAAATACTAAGCTAATAGTTATAATGTATAAACAGATGATTTGGTGTAGACCCATGTTAATACTGTGCTTGTTGTTTTAGTCTCTGAACTCATATTTCCTGATTAGTTGCTTTGGAAGATCTTGTTCTCCTGGTCTCCTCCATCCCTTTTGTCTCTTAAATTATCCACATTGTCTTCTTCTGGATTACCTGAGCTGTGATGGAAGGGATTTGATGAAGACCCCTGTCATTTGTATATTATTCCATTTAACATTTAGCTGTGGGTCTCTACATCTATTTCCAGCTGCTGCTGGAGGAAGGTTCTCTGCTGATGACTTGATAAGGCACTGATCTCTGAGTATAGTAGAATACAATTAAAAGTCATTTTATTGATTCCTCCTTTTTAACCTACAGTTTTTGATTTTACTTTAGATTTATGAGCTATCTAATCTTTGCTTCTTCATTACCCATCAGTGTTCCTTCTCATGGGTTACTTCTCATAGAGTGGGCCTTAAGTCAAATGTGATGTTCTGGGCTACCTCTACAAGTTCTGTACCACCATTGGTCAAATATTTTTTTGTAGCAGACTATATTATAGATCAAGTGTTTTGCGGCTGGATTAGTGTCCACGTTTGTCTTTCAGAAGCTTGGGAAGTGCCTTCCCACACTAAAGATACTAGAACATAGGTTTGAAATTTCCATGTTGGCAACAGCTCAATTTCTCTATGTTCAATAGTTGTATGGGTGTTGTCCTTAGCAATGGGGCCCCATTGCTCAATAACCAGAGTTGTTTTGGAATTTCCATAGGATTACAGTTCTTTGAGAATTTCATAATATGTTCTAATCATATTCATTTTCTGTCTTAGTCAGTAGTATATTGCTTTGGAGAGACACTATGATTATGGCAACTGTTATAAAGGAAAGCATTTAATTGGGGCATGCTTAGCATTTCAGAAGTTTAGTTCACAGTCTTCATGGTGGGCAGCCTGGTAGCATGCAGGCAGATATGATGCTGGAGATGTAGCTAAGAGTTCTACATTCAAGTCCACAAGCAACAGGAAGAGAACTGTGGACTTCGATTATACTTGTTGAAACTTCAAAGCTCACCCCTTAGAGATGCACTTCCTTCAAAGGACCACACATCCCAATCCTTTCAAATAGTTCTACTCCCTGGTGAACAAATATTCAAATCTATGAGCCTATGAGGGCCATTCTCATTCAAACAACTTCACTTGCTACCCAACTCCTGCCTGTTCTTCCCATCTGTCTTCCCTACTTATCCAATGCATTGTTTATTTTTTCTTAAAAATATTGAGTTCAACTTGGATTACCAAAATATTCTTGGATATATGGTTTCCCACTCTAACATGAATGAATTACCAATGGTTTCATTCATAGAAAAAGGAAAAGAAAAAGAAAAAGAAAAAGAAAAAGAAAAAGAAAAAACCTGAATCTTCCTCTCTTAACAACTATATGTCGCCAATAGTCCAATGTCTAGTGGTGATTCTTTGTGCCCTCTCTACTTCTCTCCTCTCCATACTGGGATTCTGTCTTGCTTGAACTTGTAGAGGTTTGTGCTTGATGCCATAACTGCTATGAATTCATATGTCCCAGTGTCCTGGTGTGTCTAGAAAACATCATTTCTGTCTCTTAATTATTTATACACTCTCTTCTTTTGAAAAAGGGGTATGAATAAGATGTCTAACTTAAGATCAAGAATTCCATAATATCTCATTGTATTCATGTTGCCCAGTTGTATTAATCACCATCAACGGCAATAGAAACTTCTCTGATGAGGATTGAGAGTTGTATTTGTCTAATCATAAGCATTCTCTTTAATACAATGTCAGTTTATCAGAATAATAGGTATAGCTAATTCCTTAAACTCTTTGACCTGACTTGGCATAGGTTCTTGTCGAAATTATGTGGCAGATGCATTTCATAGACTCATATCCAATTAGAAAGCTGTAAGTTACTCCCATGGTATTAGGTCCACTATTGTACCAGTGGGCACATTTTCACAAACTAGTTGTTACTGTAGAAGGCAGGGATCACAGCTGGGTAAGACTGATAAATTTTCTCTTCCTATACCATGCATAATATTTTCCAGTACCATGATAGCTAGCTTGTAGGGATGTAGCTTCCAGTTCAGTATCAGCTTCAATTCAAATATGGTATGCTTACTGCAATAGAGTCTTACCTCATGTTCTGGAGGGTAACCAGTAGCATTATCAGTAACCCTGAATGTTTAGGTGTATATGAGATTTTACACTCCATTATTTTGCCCTCCTGTTCTCCACCTCAGTTTAACACTTCCTGCCCCATTGTTTCCCTTTAATCATTTATAACACTGTGTTCTATCTTCTCTCTCTAAAATTTACCCCAATAATGACCCAAGAATAATTTTCTCACCTCTATAGGTATTTCCAAATTTATATTTACAAATAAAACATACTAATCTAAATATTCAAAGTTAAATGTACAAATGAAAGAATACATATGAAATTTTTCCTTATACATCTGGATTACCACTTACAATGATTACAATTATAACAACACTTATAATGATTACATTTATAATTACACTTATGATATATTTTTATTTCAATACATTTGCCTACAAGTTTCATAATTTCATTTTTCTTAATAGTTGAGAAATATTCCACTATGCAAATGCATCACACTTTCATTCTTCCTTCTCAGTCTATGAATATCTAGGATGTGTCCATTTCCTGGCTATTGTGAATACACCAGCAATGAACATGTATATGCAGACATCTGTGCATAGGCCATTTGATTGTATACTTAGGAATGCTGTATCAGGTTCATATAATATATATATTTTTAGCTTTTTGAGGACATCTACACAGATTCTCAATGAAGTAACATAATCACAGAACAAGAACCCTCATATGTTTTCTCTCATATGTGAATGCCAGCTTTGAATTGTTATGGATGTGCTTTAAGGAGAATATCTCAACAAGCCAAAAAGCTAGTACGTTACTGTGGGAGCTAAATCCTAGGAAGTAAGATATGAAATAAATAATTTTGGAGGGATGAAAGGGATGTAATGGGACAGGAAGATTGAAATGGATTGGGGTATAGGAGATCTAAATAGAAGGGAGAGTATTGACAGAGATAACTAAAGAATTTAAACATAACCTATGGTAACTTATAACTGTAGAAAGGTATTAAAATGCACACATATAAATGTGTAAAAGAGGTTGAAAGAGCTTTATATTATAACTGGAATCTAACACTTGTGTTTGACAAAGGTATAAATTGAAAATACTACTTCCAGGTGTGGGTTACCTCTTTTGAGTTGTTCATCTGTACATTCTATCATTATTGCTTTTGAATACCAACTAGATAGTATGACCATGTTGCTTAAGATATTACATACTTGAGTCAGAGAGTACAGTAAACAAGTGGTTCCCAGCTGTAAGCTTCATCCACATGGGGTGCTTTTCATCATGACAGAAGGCAACATACATACTACCAGAACAAACGTAATTAAAAATTTTTCCTAGCTGAAGGGTTTGCAGCTCCTTAGGATGAACAACAATATGAACTAACTAGTACCCTTCAGAGCTCCCAGGGACAAAACCACCAACCAAGGACTATACATGGTGGGACTGATTGTTCTGGCAGCATGTGTTTAGCAGAGGATTGCAAAGTCTATCATCAATGGTAGGATAGGCCCTTGGCCCTGTGAAGGTTCTGTGCCCCAGTGTAGGGGAATGCCAGAGCCAATAAGTGGGAGAAGGTGGGGTGGCAAGCATGGGGAGGGGGGAAGCAACAGGGGTTTGTTCTTGTTTTTGTTTGTTTGTTTGTTTGTTTGTTGGAGGGGAAACTGGGAAAGGAGAGATCATATGACATGTAAATAAAGAAAATATCTAAGAAAGAAAAAAAAAAGTTTTTCCTAGCTATGAACACTGCAGTCTTCAATAATGGTTCACTTGTCACAATACATGTGTTGCTGCAAAATTGGCACCAGTAATATGGGAGCGGCTAATCATTTTATGATTAAATTTGAAGTCCTGGCCACAAGATAAAATTCATTCCTGGTACTGTGAACTGGGCCTCACACCTCTGGATGACTATTTCAGAAGCCCTAGGGGAGAAACTAATATTATTCTGATAAATAAACATATATTGAATTGCCCCTGAGTTCTTCTCTTTATACCCATAGGTTTGCATCTCTATACCCTCATCTCAGAAGCTTCTTTTTGCTGTACATAGATATTAATACAGAAATCCCAAATAGTCATTGGTCTAAGAGTAAGACTATGAAGAATTGAACTCTAAATAAAACATCTATATTACACTCTGACTTCCCATGCTCAAGGATCATTGCATAAGGAGAGGAAGAAAAATATTAATATTGAGAGCTAGTGGATATTTTCAGTGAAACACAAATATTGTACACATGAACTCTGAGCAGCTGTGGTGTTATGCCTAAGATTAAGACATTCAAAAATCTCTACATGGATGGAGGAGAGAATGACAATATCCCAACTCCAGCTGAGTCTCCATTGTCAAGTGAGGAATGATAGAGAAAGGGGATTAGAGTAAGTACTATGATAGTCTGTTCACTCAATGATAGTTACATGGGCCTATGGCCATGCACATATAGGCAAGTTGTGGGCTTCGTGTCTGAAAAAAAAAAAAAAAAAAAAAGCACATGTAATCAGGAGGGAAAGTAGTAGATAAAATAGGAAAGAAGTTTAATGGTACTGAGTAGAAGTAGATTGGATCAAAACCTACAATATGTAAGTGTAAATGTCTAAAGCAATTATAATATTGATTAAAAAGTATGGCATGTACTCAATCTACTCGTTTAAAATATTAATTTGTAAATAAAAATAAATAAAACTATCCATGAGTATGGAAGCCATATTCCATATGGAAATACTGCTCATTTTGTGTTCACAACTGGTCATAATGCCAAATTGCCTTATTATTTTATTTTTTACATGGGTTTTTTTTAAAGATTCATTATTTTTTGTATATGAGTGCTCTATCTATACATGTACCTATGTGCCAGAAGTCATCAGATCCCCGTATAGATTGTTGTGAGGTGCCAAATGGTTGCTGGGAATTGAACTCAGGACCTCTGGAAGAGCAAGCCGTCACAGAGCCATCTCTTCAGTGTCAACATGCCTTATGACATTCAGTTTTCCATCCATATATTTATGCTGCCCCAACCTTGGTTAGAAAATCCTGGGCACAGAGTAAGTGGTGTTGAGAGAGGTTGCTGGTCAGAGTGCTGAGAATAAGCAATTGTGGGTGTCCAGCCATAGATAGGATGTCTCTAGCAACCCCTACTGAGCAATGCTCAGGGGACATGTAGGAAAAAGGATGGGCAGATGAAGTAAGACCTGAGAAGTTGGGTAGAGCACTATGAAATGTTATGCTATGGACATGAGACAGCTGTTATGTACATGAACGCAGGACATTTGTTGTTACACATGTTTAGCACAAGATCAAGATACTTAAAACTTCTAACATGGAGCATGAACAGATTTTGAAACCCCAGCACTTGCTGAGGAGCTATTGGCAATCAATAGTTATCAGGGCAGGAGAGTTGGATTTCTTTAGTGTTATGGGTAACACTATAATTGCACTCAGTGACTAAATATACACATATAAAGAATGACAAAAGATGGGCTTGAAGTTGCAATGAATATATAATGATAGTGTTGTTCTACCTCAAGACATGCCAGAGATCAGGGATAAGAAAGGCTCCCAAGAATCAGTAGGGGGGTGACCTTATCTGAAATTCATAGCAATAGGGTTATGGAACCTGAAGAGGCCACTTTCTGCAGCCAGGCTAGTAACCCAGTAGAGTGATAGAGACACCAACCCACCACAAAACTTTCAAACCAAAATTTATCCTGCCTTCAAGAACTGCATGGACAGGGATGGAGCAGAGCCTCAGGGAATAAACACCCAATAACTGGCCCAACTAGAGACCCATCCCATAGGCAAGCACCAATCCCTGATAATAGTAGTGATACTCTGTTATGCTTGCAGACAGGAGCCTCTTTGAGGATCCATGCGGCAGCTGACTCAAACAGATGCAGACATCCACAGGCAAACAGTGGATGGATCTTGGAGACTCTTGTAGGAGAGGTGAGGGAAGGATTGAGGATCCTGAATGGGATAGGAATTCTAAAGGGGGAATAGCAGATGTTTCAGGTTTTTAAAAATTACCACAATGCTACAGAAATACAGTTCCTTGCACTTGATGTTCATGAGAACTTTAAATGTTCCAAAGTAAAGAATGTCCGAGTTTCATTAAGGATACAAGAATTCCAAGTTTTAGAATAAGCTTACCAAAGTCCTTTAGTAAGCTATCCCAGTGGTATGCATAAAGTTTTTATTAAATAAAATTAAAAAAATTGACCAATTGACTTGTCAGATGGTCACATTTATAGGGTCAATTTTTATTGTGAAAGAAGATAACCATCACTGAGATGCATTTAAAAAAAAATTGAAGTTTCACAGCAACATATCATCAAGTAGCATCTCAGATGAGGATGTGATGAAAAGGGCTTAGCAGTTGTTTTCATTTGAAATTTTGCACTTCACCATCTTGAGAGCAGCTTCAACCTTTTGAGTATCTCTGCCCTCACAGCGGATCATGTTATAATATGCAAAGAGGCGAATATCTTCACTCTCTGACTGCAAGGTTGCCAGCCCAGACCATCCAGGGTAGTTCTCATCTCCTGTATCTCCATTTTGCATCTGATCATAAAAAAGAAAGTCAACTGTGCATTAGATATTACTATTTGGGGCTGCATATCTTTTCTAAATGTGAACTGAATCCTTGTAAAGAGTTAGCATTGCTAAGCTTATAGATTTTCATGGGAATTGGGTCAAGGTACCTAAAATCTGAAGAATTGATATGTGAATTTTATGTCTTATAAACAATATTCTTACAAAAGTTGCAGAATGGACCATCAGGAAGTTACTTGACTTTAGATATAGACATGAAAATCCTAGGAAAAATCCAACATTCCTTCCATCTCTTAAATAATGTTACATGCCTTCAACAAAGACCCTTACTTGTCCTTCTTTTCTTAATAGCTTTTTATACTGAAACAATGTCCTCTGTTATTTTCAATCAAATCAATCTTTCACATAATGTGCATATCTGAAACCTGAGACTCAGTGATGCTTGCATGATGTAAGATGCAAATAGTCAAGGGATGACCATGATAAGAAGATCTACTGAAGTACCTGGGTGTTTGACTTTGGGATGAAAAATGATCCTATCTGAATATAGATTATGGGTAGATGTCTCCTTCAGAAGTCTCTGAGGTGTGTAGATCTGAGTGAAACATCCCACAGATAGTTGGAATTGACAGCATCTCCTTAAATAGTGTGTCTGTGATATATTTCAGTATCTACAGTATTTTTTTGTAAAGAGACATTTTAAAATTCAATTCTTCTTGCTCTGATCACCCTGTTTTTAAAGAAAGTGAAGAAGTGCAAAGGGACTGCTTACTTGGATGAGAATGCTGTTAATTCCCTCCAGGAGTCCAGTGCTCTTTTCCTCAATCTCTCTGGCTTTGGAGAGGATAGCAGGAGAGACGTCTTTCAAGGATGGCAG
>JADRCD010238088.1:8367-32151 GCA_019843815.1 Montemys delectorum
ATTGGCTCAGAAATTACTATTGTATTGGCATCTTGTGTATTGAGAATTTATTGGTATATAAATCTGATTGGTTAACTATAAGCATCGAGTCTTGATTTTATCAGGTTACTGGGTATTGTGATATACAACCTCGAAGCTGACAGTTCCATTTGGTTACTAGAATGTGGGACAGAGTGAATGCAGAGAGGGAGCTAACGTCTCCAGGGACAAGGGAAAGAAAGCTGGGAACTCAGCAGCAAGGGCAAGCTGGAGAGAGTAGCTCAGCATACGCCCGTGCCTGCACTAGTGAGGGAATGTGCCGGCTCACATTTTTTAATATTTCCTGCAACAGAATACGAATAGATCCATACCTATCACCTTGTACAAAACTCAAGTCCATGTGGATCAAAGACCTCAACATAAAACCAAAACTACTAAAATCATATAGAAGAGAAAGTGGGAAATAGCTTTGAATGTATTGATACAGGAGAAAACTTTCTGAACAGAACACCAATAGCACAGGTACTAAAACCAATAATTAATAAATGGGACCTCATGAAACCGAAAAGCTTCCAAAAGGCAAAGGACACTACCAATATGACAAAATGGCAGCCTACAGAATGGGAAAAGATTTTCACCAACTCCACCTCTGCATATATGGGCTAATATCCAAAATACATAAAGAATTGAAAAAATTAAACATCAACAAACTAAATAATTCAATTCAAAAGTGGAGTACAGATCTAGACTGGAAATTCTCAGCAGAGGCAGAGGAATCTCAAATGGTTGAGAAACATTTAAAGAAATGTTCAACAACCTTAGCCATCAAGAATATGCAAATCAAAACTACTTTGTGGTTCTGTCTTATACCTGTTGGAATGGCAAAGATCAAAAACTCAAGTGACAGCTCATGCTGGCAAGGATATGGAGCAAGGGTAATACTTCTCCTTTGCTGATAAAAGTGCAAACTTGTACAACCACTTTGAAAATTAACATGGCAGCTTTTCAGAGAAATTGGAAATCAATCTCCGTGACTACCATTTCTGGGCATAGACCCAAAGGACACTCCATCTTACCACAAGGACACTCATTCACCTATGTGTAAAGCAGCTTTATTCATAATAGCCCAAAACTGGAAACAATCTAGATGTCTCTCAACTGAAAAATGACTTAACAGTACACAGTACATTCACACAATGGAGTATATTACTCAGTGGTTTAAAAAAAAAATGACATCATGAAGTTTGCTGGCAAATGAATAGAACTAGGGGGGGAAAATCATCCTAAATGAGGTAGCCCAGACCCAGAAATATATAGATGGTATGTATTCACTTAAAACTGGATGTTAACTAGAAGGTAAAGGATAATCATGGTACAGTCCACACATCCAGAAAGGCTAAGGAGCAAGGGGGCTTAAGTGGGACACAAGGATCTCTCTGGGAAGGGGAAATAGAATAGATTTCATGGGTGGACTGGGAGCAGGTCGGGATGGAAGAAAATACTGGAGAGATGAGTGGAATTGTGGGGCGGGGCGGGGGGGGGAGTTTCAGGAGAGAGGTAGACACCTAGGGCAGTGGAAACTCCATGGAATCTGCATGAGTAACACTAGGAAAGACACCTAGCACTAGGGAACACCCTCTGCAACCAGCCAAGGCCTCAAGTGGAGGGATTAGGACACTAACCCAGCCACAAAACTTCCTATCGACCGAAAGTCTGTCATGCCTGCGTGATGTGCTTGAACCAGAGCCTAGCAAAATCGTCATCAGAGAGACCAGAGAGACTTCATCCAGCAGCCGGTGGGAACAGATGCAGAGACCCACCGCCAAACAATAGGCAGAGCTCTTTGGAGGAGGAAGAGGGAGGTCTGGAGGAGCCAGAGGGGTCAAGGACACCACAGGAACACAGCTCACAGAATCAACTTACCTGGACGCAAGTGGGCTCACAGAGATCAAGGAGACTGTCTGGGTCCGACTTATGTCCTCTGCACGACGAATCTTACAGCTCAGTGTTCTTGAGGGATTCCTAATAGTGGGAGTGGGAGTTGGGCTGTCTCTAACTCTTTCACCTATCTTCAGGACCCTTTTCCTCCTGCTAGGTTGCCTTGTCCAGCCTTGATATGAGATGTACCTGGTCTTATTGTAGCTTGTCATGCTGTATCTGGTTGATGTCTCTGGAAGGCTTGATCTTTTTTGAGGGGAGGTAATGTGGGAGATGGGTTGGGAGGGAATTGTGGAGAAAGAAAGGAAAGTAGAAACTGCGATCGGGATGTTATATATGAGAGAAGAATAAATAAAGGAAAAGGGAAAGACTAGTGATCTTTAGCCATGACTATATCTTCTTTTAAGATTTATTTTATTTATTTTATGTGTATGAGTACACTGTAGCTGTACAGATGGCCGTGAGCCACCATATGTGTGGCTACTGGGAATTGAACTCAGGACCTCTGCTGGCCTGCTTGCTCCAGCCTGCTCACTCTGACGTAATACACTGTAGTTGTCTTCAAACACACCAGAAGAGGGCATCCAATCACATTACAGGTGGTTGTGAGCCACCATGTGGTTGCTGGGATCAGAACTCAGAACTTTCGAAAGAGCAGTCAGGGCTCTTACCCGCTGAGCCATCTTGCCAGACCCACATGACTATATCTTTAAAAGAATTATTCTAAAGTGAAAGAACAGAACAAGTCACCTGCTGTCAAATTTTAGGAAAAGGCCTACTGTTCGTAAATTTTATATTTATATTTGAACTATACATTCTGACTACCATTTCACTGTATTGGGGATAAGCAAAGAATTTTGTTTAAGGATCGACTCCAGGAATGAATCATAGTCCTTTGTACTACGATTTACTTTTTTATTTTTTTTCTATCAGGAAGTACAATAATTTCAACTGGGCTTAAGCATTAGTTTAAGATTTCTTCAGCCGAGGGTTACTAGCTTATTTCTCGTGTTTCTGCAATGGCGTGAGCTGCACACAGCACAGTAATCCGGTTTTAGTAACGAAACTCTTCGCTGCCCCAGATAACCTAGACTATATCTCTGTCTCATATCCAAGTTGACTCCCACAAAGCCCCATCTCTCTCGCCTCTTGACAAACAGTGTGGTTAACCAAGCTGTCTGCAGCCTTCCTGGTGAATCAGTAGCTCACAGTAGTGAGACTCACCACAATGAGATAACTCTGCTCTTGAGTCCAGAGGGGAATGAAAGAGAAGCTCAAATCCGTGTGCCTTCTGTTACTACAGTGAGGAAGGTGCTCCCAATGGGAAAATCACAGGGATGAGGTCAACCCACTTAGAAAGAGAGGCCCCAGAGCCACTCTCCTCAGGGCTCTTTCCTTTGCACACTGTCTGGCTTCAGCCTCAGCTTCAAGGTGGGGGTTAAAACACACACACACACACACACACACTTTTCCTCACTTCCAGAAAAGGCAAAAATACTTTACAATTATTCATAACTCCACCTGATACAACTCATAGTTATTAATGTTGTGGATTTTCTAAGCTACCTCAGATATCTGACAAGGAAAGCTAAGCCATTTCTCAATTTAAAATAGAAGAGAAGAGAAGAGAAGAGAAGAGAAGAGAAGAGAAGAGAAGAGAAGAGAAGAGCGTGTGAAATGACCTTGGCCAGCCTGAGCATGGCAAAAACAAAAACAAAAACAAAAACAAAAACAAAACAAAACAAAACAATAAAAAACCTTAGATTAAATTTCTAGAGCTAGCCAGCAAGGTCTATTCCCTTATTTGGCCACTTCCTCCTCCTCTTGAGGCTGACTATTAAGGTCCATTTATCTAAGTATTAAAGTCCAGCCCTTCAACTTGTCCTCCCTGCTTAATAAAGGATGGTCTCTCTGTGAAATCAGGTGTTTGGGTGTAGTTTGTCCCTAATCTAGTCCGAAGGGGAACCTCCATGCTGTGCGTACCTAGGGTCTCCTACCACAGATGCCACAGCTTAAGGCAGCTAGCCCTGAGGCAGAAAGAAGGGGTTATGACTGAGAATAAGGGTGAGCCTGAGAGTTCTTAGAGGAAAAAAAAAAAACACCACCACCAACAACAAAACACTGCCACAGAGGATGTCAAGATTGCTATGGCAGATGTTCACTGCATCTGTATATGAAGATGCATTTACTGCAGATGTTTGCTATGGTACATTACCTGTACAGAGCTATAAGAAATCATGGCTTCTGAGAGGTATGGATGGATTTAACTTTGCTTATGAGCACTTCATGCAGTTTTTTTGTTTTTTGTTTTTTTTTTTTGCTATGTCACACTGGGGTTAATTTACATGCTATAAAAACAATATATCCCAAGCACCTATAAACTGGGCATGGTGGCACTCACCTGTCACCCCAGCACTTGGTTGTGCAGGAGGACTGGGAGATTGAGATCAGCCTGGGCCTGATAGCAAGAAAAATCTCAAAAATCATAAACACCACTTTGTGAAATGGGGCAAAATTACATCTCTGAAGTTTCCCTTTATCGTTGATAGCTCCTGACCTGAACAGAGAGGAGAAAATTGCCTGGGCATGCTGGGCATTGAATTCCAGGTTGATAGGTGTGCTGCTTACATAAACGTGGCAATTAATCTCATTATTTCTTAAATCAAATCTGAATATCGAGCACATGTGTGAACAGTGCTCTCAGGTGTAAACTGTTGAAAGCTTGTCGCCCAGCATTTAAGGAATAATCCACAATGAACACTTAAAAACATCATGTATTGAGCTGGGCAGTGGTGGCACGTCTTTAATCCCAGCATTTGGGAGGCAGAGGCAGGTGGATTTCTGAGTTCGAGGCCAGCCTGGTCTACAGAGTGAGTTCCAGGACAGCGAGGGTGAGGGCTATACAGAGAAACTCAGTCTTGAAAAACCAAAAACAAAAACAAAAACAAAAAAGAAGAAGAATCATGTATCTTGAGTAGTTTCTCTTCTAACCCCTCTAGTTGTGTAACAGTTTCCCCAGAGATCGAAACATTTTATCCTGCAGGGAAACTTCTTAAGCAAGAAGGTAAACAACTTGAAAGAGCTTCAGGAAGTTCCTGAAACTGACTTGATTCACTAGACCTCTCCCTGCTAGGGTAAGCAATAGATGCTGAGAGTCATCCTCAGACAACCCAAGCGAGAAAGAAGACTGAGACCCTAGTTTCTGGAAGAAGCAGAAACTAGGCAAGGTGCCTGGGTGACCTTCAGACCTGAAAAGGATACTCACTTTCAAACCTGTTGGCTTGACTGCAGACTGAGCAGTGTGCTCCAGGTTCCCAGCTCTGTGGGCTGTCAACCATTCTGGGTTGGGCTTCAGTGATGGTACTATCGCTGAGTGACTTTTGCTCATATGTAACCCTCTCCCATATTCTTGTAAGCATGCCCAGTAAAACTCATGGTTCATCAAGTTGGACATAAATGGTGAAGAGACTCAAGAAACCTGCACATCAAATCCTACACTCTCCTGACCCTGCGGGAGCCAGAGCATTTAGCATTCCTTCCCACTGACAATCCCCCACCCCAGAGTTGGGGGGAGAGGGGGGCAAATGCCAGCCTTGGGAACAGATAAAAAGCAACATACACGAGACTCCTGTCACTGAAACTCATACCTCCTTTTGATTAACAACCAACATTTCTCCCGTGCAGATGGCTCCTGACCTTGAAAGAAAGAGTAGCCAATACCCTTGAAATGATAATAACCCACTATTAAGTGTTCCCAGACAGCTGTGGCCAGTTGTAAAAACACACCAGCTTCTGATAGCACAAGTTACTTTTCCCAGGTCAGAAAGGTCCCTTTCCAGCTACATGGTTCCGCTCCGATGTCTGAACAAATGTTATCAGGTTTGAAGGACCGCATTCCTTTACCCTCTCACGTAATGCCAAGGCTTAGAAACCCCCGCTTGTGTTTTTTTCTTTATAAACCCCTTCAGTTAGACCTGGGGTTCACTGTCTTTCCTGTTCCATCAGGAAGGTTAGTGGCCCAAGCGCGAGCTTAACCTCATGGATAAACTCATGCGATTACAGCAGGTTATGATTCCTGGTGTTCTCTTTGGGGTTTTTACAATCTGGGCACAATAGTGATATCCATGCTTTGATCTGTCATGTGTTCCCACCTGGGCTGAGTAGATATATATGTTGTGTCTTCACAGAAAAAGTATTTGAATGGAAAAGTATTGGCTCAGGACCCCCACAACCAAGTTCTCAGTACAAATGAGATTTATTTGCTCTAAAGGGACAGAAGGCAGGGAATAAGAGGCAAAGGCTTTGATAGAGGATGAGGGAAAAGTGGACAGGAACAAGGGAAAGGTGGCAAGGGTGTTTTTCTGGGAACCAGAGGGGGGGAAAATGACAAAGTATGCCTCTAGATAAGAGAAGAGACAGATGTGACCCACAGGAAAATGGCAGTTTATAAAGGTACAAGGGGAAATCCCATGTTAGATGAGGATGAGGCGTTTTATTTTAATTGGGCTTGTTAATTAGGTGACTTCAATACTTTGATAGCTGGACCTTGGTAGTCAGCCTCAGGAGGGAGTGCCCAAATGAGGGAATAGACTTTGCTGGCTAGCTTTAGAAACATAATCTAAAGGTTTGGATTTTTTTGTTTGTTTGTTTTTTGTTTTTTGTTTTTTGTTTTTTTAAATCAGGGCAGAGGGAATGGGGGAGAAGAGCAAGGCCTGCCAAAGCCATGCTCAACAGGCTTGAGCTGGCCAAAGTCCCTTCAATCTGGAAGACAGGAATCAAGAGCAGAGTCACTAGGAGACAGACAGGAACCTGTAGAAACACGGTCATAGAGCTGCCTCCATCATCAACAGAGGCTCAAGAAGGTACTTAGGAACAAATGCACCTGAGAGATGGCTCGAGAGAGGAGAGCACATACTGCTCCTTGTACAGAACAGAAGTTGGCCTACCAGCACTTATATTGGGTGGCTCACACTAGCTGTAATTCTAGTATAGGGGATTTAACAGCATCTTCTGGCCTCCTTGGGCACAGCACTCATTTATGGGTGTGAGACAGTCTGGGCTGACTCCATGTCAGGCTTCAAATTGGTAGTTCAGGAGACTAGGCCTAAATCTCTCTTTCCAAGAATTGAGCAAGTCTAGGCAAGTCCAGGCCTCAGAAGCTGCCCCCGACAGTGGGTCAGCAGCAGTTTCCAGACTGCCTCAGCAATGATCTGCAATGTCCCTAGAGATAGATAGCCCTCCCCAGAATTACCCTAATGTGCTTTAAATGTGGCCTGAGAGCCCACCTGGACATCTCCATCTTGGTAATGGGAGACCCCAGCTGGACTTGTGAAGAATAAGACGCTCTTTATTTTTACATACTATTTGAATTCAGGTTATTATTCTTCAGCAAATCATAGACCCTTACATGCATGCATAAATACACACACACACACACGCATACATACACAGACAATTAAAAATAAAATCCTTTTTAAAATGTTTAAAGAGTATGAATATCTGGTCTTGATGGTGAAATCATTGTACTGTAGTACTGTCCAGTTCCTCCCAACGTGGTTCTGCAAGTTCAAGAACTCCTACCACATGCATAACTGCCCAGTGTGGTTTTCAACAAGGAAAAGCACCCAGGTCAGCTCAAAGCAGAGATATTCTATAGCGGGTGGGTCATGAATGTAGAACTGGATCCCAGTGTCTTAAGAAACCAGGAAACAGGTAGGCAAGATGTTTCAGCACGGAAGGGCGCTTGCTAACAAACCAGACAGCCTGAGTCTAATCCTCTATGGCTGAAGGAGAGAATTGACTCTTAAGAATTGTCTTATGACTTCCACATGAGTGCTATAACATGCATGTATGTGCACATATACACAGGGAGAGACACACATGCACAATCAATACATGAATTGATATAGTCAGAGACTCTAAGACAGGTAAGATTTGCAGCAATCCTCACAGGGATGGGGGAAAGCAACTTGTTATCCAATGGTTATGTATTGATTTCCACATGGTGATCCCAGCTGCCAAATGCTATCATCTTCTGTCTGACTTTTTACACCATGAGCTTAAGTGTTAAGAAGGTTTCTCTATTGATCTCTGTGTTACAACTGTTGAATCTCATGAGCTACAGGGTTTTGTTTTGTTTTGTTTTAATATCTAATTTTTAATTATGTGTGTGTGCTCACATATGCTGGTACCCACAGAGGCCTGAAGGTGCCTTCGGTTCCCCTGGAGCCAGAGTTATAGTCGGCTGTCAGCCGCCTGACATGAGTTCTAGAAATGGAAGCTAGAGGTGTGAGAACAACAACTGTTCTTAACTATTGAGCTACCTCTGCAGCCCTAAGAGCAAAGTTTCTAAAGAAGGGCTAGAAGACTAAACCTCCCTTTCCTGGCTAAGGAGCTACTTCCTAGAAAAGGCTCTATTTCAATACTTGTCCAAAGTGATGCGTCAAAGAGAACATTACAGCAGAGAACAAAAATGAACTTGGCCAGCAGCATTTCCTGCTGGAGTCCCGCAAATCACAACACTTAGTAGATGGTCTCTTTTGCCAGTATGAAGACCCAACTAGGGGCTGGAGAGATGGCTCAGAGGTTAAGAGCACTGACTGCTCTTCCAGAAGTCCTGAGTTCAATTCCCAGCAACCACAGAGTGGCTCACAACCATCTATAACGAGATCTGACGCCCTCTTTTGGAGTGTCTGAAGACAGCTACAGTGTACTCACATCTCACATATAATAAATAAATAAATATTTTGAAAAAAAAAAAAAGACCCAAGTAGAGCGTGAAAGGCCCTGCCAACACAAGGGGCAGAGTGTCCCAAAAATGTGAAACAGCTGGTTACACAGCCACACAACTCCCCACTCAACCCTGCTGCCTAATGGTCCTTTGTGGGAAAGGTCAAAGGTGAATGAAGCCACAGATTCCAAGCACTTCATGTCTTAAGTATTGCCGTCATGCAATGTTTGTGATTTATCTTAACCTTGAACTCCTGCGACTACAGTGGAGGTCATTTTGGAGGCCCACAATGTAGGTCATGCATCTTGGTTTACATTTGTGGAAGGAGACCTCTACCAACAGCCGCTTCCTTCCCCTGAGGTTACTGTAAGAAATGGCCTACTTCAGGCAGATGGTGAGAAGCCAGCATCGGGTCCCAGAATGCTTTTCATCGTCTCCCACACAGAGCATGCTGCACTCAAACTGAAACAGCTTCCTTACTGCCGCCTTTCAGAACCTACCCCATGGGTGAGTCAGAGATCTTTCCCAGCCTGCACTGCCGGCTGTCATCAGAGATGGCATTCCACTGCACTGACCACTGGATAAAGAAAATCACCTGTAAAAAAACTAAGAGACTCGAATGTCCACCTAAATACATGAACACAAGTTAGTATTCTGCATCAACGGACCAAGAACAGAAGTTACAAATAGACGGATCATGCCTCCTGTGTCCATAAGAATGTTCTTCTAGCCTGGAAGCTGCATGCTTAAGCTAATCATAAATCCAAATTGAGAAATAGTTACTCGAGGAAGAAAGCTTTCCAAAGAAGACAGCTGGGGATATGGCTCAGTTGCACTGTTTGCTTTTTATCTCTTTGTGCACAAAACCCTGGTTGCAATATTTAGTGCCACATAAAAGCCAGTGTGCTGTGGAGTACCTGTAATCTCTGCAGTTAGGTGGTAAAGATAGAAGGTCAGACATTCCCAAGGTTAGCCTGGCAGTGGTGGTGAACGCCTTTCATCTCAGCTCTGCAGAGGCAGGGGCAGGCAGAACTCTACGAGTTCGAGGCCAGCGTGGTCTACAGAGCTAGTTCTAGGATAGCCAAGGCAAAAAGAAAAAAAATTTAAAAAAAAAAAAAAAAAAAAACAGAAGTTCAAGGTCATCCTTTTCACACAGCAGATTTGAGACCAGCCTAATACTGCATTAGAAGGAAGAACAGAGGTGGCAATGGCACTTGGGTCACATAGCACTTTATCGGCTTCTAACCAGACCAGTGCTCCTCTGTTACAGATTAAACGGCATACATTATTATTATTCCCAAACAGTTCACTAAATGAAATCCTTCTCAGCATCTCCCTGCTTTCTCCAGGGTCTTTAGGAACAATCATTTGTCTATGTAAGTGTCTGAAGCTGGAGTCAGGTTAGAGGGCTTGCTTACGAGTTACAAGGCCCTAAGTTCAATCTCCAACACTGAAACACAAACAAAAGACAGTGAAAATAAAATAAAATAAAATAAAATAAAATAAAATAGAGGGTTAGCCCGGCAGTTCCTGGGCTTGGGGTACCTTCCTCCATCTTCAAAGCCAACCGTGTTGCATCCTGTGTTTTCCTCAGACATTCTTCTTCTCTGTCAATCATCCTGCCTGTCTCAAGGACACTCGGAGACATATTTAGAACCCACACAGGTAACTCAGGATAATCTCTCACTATCAAAACCCTTCCTTTAAAAATCATATCTACGAGTCCCTTTTTTCATACATAGTAATATTCTCAGGTACACATTTTAGGGGGCAGCTAACTTTGAGGACTACTTGTGGGGATAATAATATAGTGCACAAATCATCCGCAGGTGCGTTCCAAAGCAGAAATTCATGTGGGCAGTGCTCTAAGAAACTGAACTCATTGGTCAGATTACCGCCTTGTTCTAGGGGCACTGCAGCGTCAGCTAATGGAGTGTTGGTAGGTACAGAAAGCCTGAGGCTGGGCTGCGCTTCACTTCAGGATTTCTGAAAGGCAAGCATTTTCTGTCTTGCATAGAAGTCTCATGACACCTTTTTTTTTTTTTTTTTTTTTTAAAGAAATGCACACTCTGGGGTTCTTTAATCATGCAAATGCGAAGTAGAGCATTTTGGATAGTCCTTTGGCTCTTTGCCAAAGGTGCTCCCAAAGGTCATTTATCCTGTGGGCAGATCTGCATCCTGGAAAACTGCCCTCTCTGTGAAGATACATTTTTACCTGTCAGTCTTTTGTACCAGTGGACATTGTTACTTATTGCAGGACCAGTATGTACTTGCCTACTTATAATTGTAGCTGTGGTGGCTAAAGCTACAAAGAGTTAAATGCACTATAGACGATTCCGGGTGGATGATAGAGCTCACAGTATAACTGAAGTGCTGGGACAGAGGTCAGTGGTAGAGCACCTGCCCGGAATGTTTAAGGCAACCTAGACATACACAAGCACACGCACGTGCACAGGCACATGGGCACACACAAATGGGTCAGTTAGGAATCATATTCATCTAGACTCACAATTTTATAGTTGAATGAATATATAGAAAATAAGAAGGGGCTAGAGACTGGAGATTTGGATCTGAGCTTAACTGCACATACTACTCTTGCAGAGGGCAAGAGCCTAGTTCCTAGCACCCACTTGAGGGGGATCACAGCCACTGAAACTCAGGCTCCAGGAGAGCCAATGCCCCTGGCTGCCACAGGCACCCACACTCATGGGCCCATACCCAGAACTAACACACATATACATAATTAACACTATTTGTTTGTTTGTTTATTTATTTATTTATCTAATTATTTATGCATGTATACATCCTTCTGCCTGCATGAATGCCTGCAGGCCAGAAGAGGGCATCTGACCTCGTTATAGATTGTTATGAGCCACCATGTGGTTGCTGGGAATTGAACTCAGGACCTCTGGAAGAGCAGACAATGCTTTTAACCTCTAAGCCATCTCTCCGGCCCTAATTAACAATTTTTTTTAAAAAAAGTCATTCTAAACAAATAAATACTAGAACATGATTCTACACTCTAAAATAACCATTCTATTGATGTGGTTAATATTATCATATGTTGAGTCAACTAGAAATTTCCTGAGGCCAACAATCATTATGACTTTTTGGTTTTAAAAATCAGGAAATGTTCATCTGGGCAGTTGCTTTTGGAATTCTGTGGACTGGTTGGTTTGGTAATTACAAATCATCCACATCCATGGCTAACCAGTCAAAAAGGCTAACGACTCAAAAAAAAAAAAAAAAAAAAAGAGGACTGGGAAGATCCTGTATTAATCCTGTATTACACTGAGACCCCCCTGTGGCCTCCTTGACCAACAACCCATAAAGAAAAGTCCCCTATCTGACCCTGGGATTATTTGATAACTCATGGTTGTTAGAGGCAGCATTAATTTGGTCATAAAGCCTATACCTTTCTGGATCCCGTATTTTGTAGCCGGAGGGTTCTGTGTGCCTGTTTCATGTTCCCTTCGTTTTTGGTTAACATTCCCTCCCTACCCCATCTCCATCCCTCTACCCTTAGCCCTGCTTAAACTCTTCACCCTCATATTTCCCTCTCTGTTTTTATATCACATATGCTTTGCTATTTCCTCTCCCTTGAATCATCCCCCAGCTCCAAACCACTCTGTTCTAGCTTCCTGTCTTCTCCAGCTATTCCAAGTTAAACACATCAATCTAAAGATTAGGAGCTAAGATTGACCCACGAGAGAGAAAAGTCAGCGTTCGTCTTTCTCAGACTAAGTTACCTTGCTCAGTAGAGTTTTCCTTCAGTTCATTCATTTGCCTGTAGATTTCTAACAATTTCATTTGTCTTTACAGAAGAATCCAATTTCGTTGTGTGTACCCTGGCCGCCTTTTCCTTATCCATCATCAACTGACACACATATATATATATGATTGCGTCAATTCCCTGGTCTTTACAGCAGCAATGAGCACTGTTGAGCAAAATTCCGGTAGCACAATCCAGAGTCCATAGGGTATGTGCCCTGAACTGCTTGGCTCCAGTAGCTTGATTTCTAGTTCTTTTTAAAATGAAGCCCCATCCTAATTTCTGTAGTGGCTATGCCCGTTTACATTCTCACCAACAGCAAGTAAGGGATTCCCCGTTCCCCACATTTTCTCCACCAGTTTTTGCCAGTTGATTTTTTTTTTTTAAATGGTAGCCATCCTGACTGGGATGAAATGGAATCTCAAAGCAGTTTAAACTCCATTTCCCTAATGGCTAAGGGTACTAAACACATTTTAAAATGTTGATTAGCCATGTGTATGTCTTCCATTGAGAAGTCTCTATTCAGACCCAGGACTGTTTTTTTTATTGTTGTTTTTGTTTTGTTGTTCTTGTTTTGTTTTGTTTTTTAATTGGGTCATTTGTTTCCTTCAGGTTTGATTGGTTTTGGTTTGTTTATTTTGTTTACTTCCTTCTGTATTCTGCACAGTCATCGTCCATCAGAGATATAGCTGCCAAAGATTTTCTTCCATGCGGTGCCTCTACACTTTAACAGTTTCCATTTCTTTTCCTGTCCACTATTGCTGAGACCTGGTTACTGAAGACACTGTGCTAGAATGAGATGGCAGCTTTCTCCCTACTAGCCAGCTTTCATGGTGCTGGAAGGTGTGATGTAGGTTTCCAGGTAACAAAAGGCATCCATTACCTTACCTATGTGAGAACCCTACAGCTATAATACCAACTTGCCATGCAAGAGTGCCCACTGGTGCGATAGTGGTGTAACTGTTAGGAGAGAAACCAAGCCCTCTCTGGTTCTGAGGTTCATTCCACAAAAAAGAATCCATTCCTGATACTGTAAACTTGCTTAAAAAAAAATTGATGGTGCTTCTAGCCCTAGGGTGGCTAAATTGGCATAGTACCAAGCTGCTTTCTAAATATTTATGTTTATACCCAAAGACAAATACTGCTTTTTCAAATCTTGATCAGAGACCCTTCTCTTTACAAATGATGTCAGCCAATGCAGAGGTGAATGGCTGCTCAAGGTGCTGAGAATAGGTGACAGCTGTGTGCTCAGACTTCTCAATACCACCCCACCTAAGGCTATGGAAAAGCAAGCAGAAAGAATTGTGGGGTTCCGTCTCCTGGGAATGACTCATCGAATGCAGTCAGGATTGCATAACAGCAGCTGCTGCCTACAGTGAACCTGTATGGACAGGGACTCTTAACAGTGAACTATGGACAGGAGAGGAGCACGCCTGGCCCTGCCTCTCCCTACTGAAGCATAGATAGCTGATATGTTCTGGAGTAGGGGAAGATCTGTCTTCAGTTATGTAGCACAGATGATCTCACCATGCTTCAAGGGACAGTTATGAGCCCATGGTCACACATATGGCCCTGGTTAACCTTGGTGGGATACAGGATACAGAACAAAAAACACATGAAGTGGAAAAGGGACTTGTAGGGACCATGGGATCACCAATAGTCATGGAAGGAAGATAAGAGAGATGGAAATCAAGTGTGTGTGTGTGTGTGTGTGTGTGTGCGTGTGTGTGTGTGTGTGTGTGTGTGTGTGTGTGTTATTAGGGACATAGATAGACAGGTAGGTAGATAGATAAAAAGTTCTAGTCTACAGCGCACACAAGCATCCAGGGGTGCTCCTTCTCCCCAAGTTTCTACATAGCCATGAAGAAGCAGGGAATGCCAGTAGACTGGAGTTTTGAGGCTTCTGTAAGGAGCTAAGGAGGGCATATCAGATTGTCTTGGGTAATTAATTGTCTAGTGGCATGCTTTTTGGATACATGGATAGCTTCTGTGTCACCAGCTGTTTGGGGTTCTGAAGCACAGTTACTGAGTAGAAAATCTACAACCTCAGTATGTTTAGTTCTTTTGGAAGTAGGTAACTATGCAATTAGCCAACAACTCCCTCAAGATAATAATAATAATAATAATAATAATAATAATAATAATAATAATAAGACAGCCTTCCTCTGGAGGGCGGGGGAGACAACGTTCAGTGGACACCAGCCTTTCATCCGTTCACTGGTTCCACCCCGAGGCATCTTCTTCAATCCAGCCAGAGGGAGGTTCACAATTGCTGAGCTGTGGAACCTTTAAAATTAATAACTTTAAAAAAATCAACTAAAGCAAACAGAGCAAGGAGGTGAACTTAGATCTTCCCCATAGACTGAGTAGAAAAACCCAGCCCTAACCCTAAGTAACTCCCTCAACTGCAGCATGAGGCTCCTTAATGCTTCCTCCTTCCTAAAATCATTGTAATGACTAAGCAAGTTAATACATGGTAAGTTTGAAGATTTTTCTACTGTGACGACCAAGCAAGGGTATGCTTATAATACCAAGCATTATATTCCGCTAGTACTAAAGTCAATGGAAACGGCTGCACCATTGCTCTGCCCAGTACAATTCATTTCCTTTAACAATTGCATTACTTCAATAGTAATCACCCAAATCCTCAAATACAAATAATGCCATTTAACGGATGTTAATAAGCTAAGCAACGTGGACCTGAGAGAGAAAAAGATCCATTCTCTTTTATACTTAATTCTGTTCTGGGGTTTAATTTCAAACACAACAATCCTGAAGACGGATTTCTCTGTGCAGGCATGGCCACCAGCAAGACACAGAAGCAAATGTTGGTTTCTCAGGAGATCACACTTGGGGTTTCAGGTGACCACAGAAGGCAATCAGGCCTTTGACAAGTGGTCTGCGTGACATCTGAGGTTTCTGTCTTCTTAGGCGGTGAGAAACCAGGAGTGTGAAGTCAGCAGGACCCAGAATCTAGGGGAGCTTTTGCCTAGGGGATGAATGTCTTTAAAATACTAAGCACTTTATGAGACCATGGCAACACGGAGGGTTTCTAGGGGACAGCCACACTGAGGACGAACTTTATAGCACACAGAAGTGTCCAGGGTAGCCTTCCCCTCATGGCTGGTTTCTCCATGGGGTTGGGTTTCAGAGCAAGCAGCTAAGGTGCATATTTAACATTCCAAAGTGGACCTGGCCTACAGATTCTCCCAGCATCCCTCAGCCCCTACCTATTACAGGGCATAGCTGGCATGAATTTTCCAACCCAGGGACTGGGCTTATTCTCCCCCAGAGGCTCTTCACTATATAATCCAGACATTCAGGTCTTTTCTCCTCTCTTTATCTCCCTCTCCTCCTTCATCTCTCTTTTCTCTCTCCCCACATGTTTTCTCTCTTTCTCTTCCCCTTCCCCTCTGTTTCCCTCTGCATGGCTCAACTTCACTGACCCCCTCCTGTGTGATCAGCGAATTCTCCTGACAGCTGCCCCCCCAATAAACCTGCCTTTATACTTTAATTTGGCTTGAATTGGGCCATTTTGTCAGTGGAGATGATGTATCACACAGCCCTGAATCCACCACACAGCCCTTAAGTCAGTGCCTTAATCCACTGAACCATCTCACCAACCTCACAGCCATGAGAATGTGGTTGTAAGATATGGTTATGGAACTTCTGTTGTTACCACTACAAAGTCTGGTCCTTGCCCTCAGGTCATACAAAGGGCTGTGGTATGTCGATTACTAACAGCATAGAACAAAACCACAGAAGTAAGCTAGTGTATGCAGAATTTTATGGATTTTTGTGACAATGCATAAATGCACCTTTGTTTAGTGAATGCATTGATTTACCTAACTTTGAAAACAAGAGTTATAATCCATACACCCAATACTAGTAACAGCTTGTTTAGCTGGAACCTACTCTGAATGTTTTCCATTTCAGACTTTTTTAAATTCGTCTTCCAAACCTTGGAAGGAGAAAGTATTCTCGCTCCATTTCACAGTTCAGAAAACATTGACAAAGAGAAGTAATTTGTTCAGGGTAAGCTATTAATGTGGAAACACGTGTACACAGAATTTTTTTTTAAATTTATTTACTTATTTTATGTGAGTGCACTGTAGCTGTCTTCAGACACACCAGAGGAGGGCAACTATTACAGATAGTTGTGAGCCACCATATGGTTGCTGGGAATTGAACTCAGGACTTCTGGAAGAGCAGTCAGTGCTCTTGACCCCTGATCTCTCCACCCCCAGAAGGCAAACTCTCGCCTCTCTTGCACAAGATGAAGTTTAATTCCCAGCATCAACATGGAGCAGCTCACAGCTACCCATACAAACCAGTTTCAGGGCATCTGACATCTTCTTCCGGACTCAATAAGTACTGCACCAACATGCACAAATCCACACACATACACAAATTTAAAAAAATAAAATAAAATAGAATATATTTTAAAAACTCTATGAGGTTGGCACTGACAATATGCCCATCTTACAACTGAGGAAGAGCAAACAACACAAGCTCTGAACAACTTGCTCAAATCACTAGTCATCAGCATGAAGCAGTAAGACCAAGACTTTACCCCAATAGCTGGCTCCAGCATCCTTTCGTTCAGCCACCGTCTTGCAGTCATCTCTGATATTGCTATGACAACCACACAGCTTAAGGGAAGAAGTCAACATATTTCATGTGAAATCATTTTAGTGCACAAATCACAGTCATTCTCTTCCTATTAAAATATAATCCTCTTCGCTACTGAAAAGCTCAAAACTGGTACCCAGTAACAAGTAAGGGATCACAACTCATAAGGTGTACACTTATCCAGTGGATCTCATATCACTCCTGAAGCATACTGCTTCTTTTCTAGCGGAGTAGATTACAATGAACTTCAATGTTGGGTGCAAGGGGTGTGCTTGCATTTGGCATTTGGCATTCTTAGGACAAGGGCACGGGGTAGAGGAGAAGCAATATTAATTTTCCTCTCACTCAAGACCTTCATAATTAATTAAATATAAAGAAAATTAAATAACTCTGTGTGGGCTGGGGATGGTGCCTAGCATGCAGGAATCCCCATAAAAACCTGATTGTCATGGTATATACCTATAATCCCAGCACTCAAGAAGTAGGTGCCGGAGGGTTAGAGGTTCAAGCTCCAGGACAGCTTAATCTATATGAGGTGTTGAAGAGTGGGCAGCCAACAAGCCAAGAGAGGGAGGGAGGGGAGGAAAGGAAAGGAAAGAAAACACCCCAGTGTGTTTTCAAGTTTCTGTGTGGAAATCTCTCCACACACTATGATAGAACTCTCTATTCAAAAACCTAAAGCATTCAACTTCGTCTGTATCTTCAGGCAAAATGGGGAACTCCCACCTCTCAGACAGCTTGGCAAAGCTGATGAGTGCAACATGATCTCTTCTCTCTTTGCTAAGGAATCTAAGAACACGTGGGTGTGGTGTGCCACCTCTCAAGTAGAACAGGATGCGCAGTTTCCTGATAACAGCCAGCTTTGCCCACAAGCAAAGAAGCCAAGCTTGCTTAGCCTCTGGGGCTGTCTGAACAATGAATGGATTGGGAGAGGTAGGATGAGGTACTTCTATATCCTCTCCCTGAGCTAACACTAGTTCATCCATCTTTTATAAGCTACACTATGGCAGTGCAGTGCTGGAAAACCAAAATGTAAAGGTCTTGAACTTGGAGCCTGTGGACCCGATCCTGCCAGTAACTTCTTGAGTGACATTGAGCAAGTCAGCCAATTCCTCCAGGCTACATTCATGAATGGGAGAAGTAAATCAGGGGCTAGAGTGGTCTATTTGACCTTAATCATGTGAGATCATCATCAAGAGGAATCTCTTTCTTGCCAACCTTTAACTGATCCTCCAAAATCAGGTCTGTTTGACATCACTCAAGTTATCTTGGGAAATTGCCAGACCTCTGTCACTCCTGCAGTCCTTCACACAGAGCTAACCACCAGTGAGTCATTAGGCAATGAATCCTACAGTTGTCTGCAGCAGGATTTATTTGTAAATAACTAAAGGGAGCCTGCCTAACATCCTGCCTGTCATAGATTATGTACAAGTTAGAAAAGGGAGCCAAGTTCCTTCTCTCTGCCTGACCCCAAAGCAAGTCCCAGATAGGAGAAAGACCTCACATTCCACTTCCTCTCTGGAGCATAGAGACTTTTAGACACCTGGAATGCAGCTACAAGGCAGATGTTCTCAAAGCATGGTAGCAATGAAAGAGAGATGCAGTGTGCTGTATCCAGGCAAGGAAGACAGGAGAGGAGACACAAATTTCCCTGGAGCCTAGGATCTGCATACTGTGTATCAGCAAGTAGCATGGGAGTCAGACAAAAGACTCATGGTGACCCCTAGAAGTCACAGGGAGAAGGAGGCAAAGGGACCACGTGGCCCTAGTGAGATCTGGGGGTGGCTGCTGCCAACACTGTGGCTCTTCTACGTACATCTTCCTCCACGTCATGCCTCCAGCAGCCAGCACAGCGGCCAGTAAGTGTTTGCTTTGTAACAAGATGTGGCCAGAAGGGTGGAAGAGTAACATGCTGGCCCCACACTTGAATTACAGTTGCACCATTTCCCTTAATTCTCCCTCTAAGTGTACCAGGACCTCAGTCCCATTAATAACAATAACACGGGAGCTCTAAGGAGGAAATTTGGAAAAACAAATGACACACATCCAGATGTTCAAAATGCTGAGGTCTATAAAGTCTTGGAGCTCAAGCTGAAGGTAGAAGCAAATACTTTTGTCTAGTTGGCTTCTGTGTTGTCGTGTTAAACATCACGAACAAAACCAACTTAGAGGGGAATGGAATTGCTTGGTTTACGGGTTCCATCATGGAGGGAAGCTTTGGCAGAAGCTTAAGGCAGGGCCTAAAGAAGGTATGATGGAGTGCTTCTCAGTAGCTTCCTCTCCATGGCCTGCCCAGCCTGTTTTCTTATACAACTTAGGACCACCTACCCACAATGGGCACCACTCACAATGGGCTAGGCCCTTCCGAAACAACAACCATTAATCAAGAAGATGCCCCCAGACATGCCCAGAGACCAATCTGATAGGGGCAATTCCCCAACTGAGCTTTCCTCTTGCCGGGTGGCTCAAGTTTATACCAAGTTAACAAAAACTAATCAGCATAGACTTCAAATATTTTTTAATTAAAAATATTTTATTACATAATTAATGGATATATTAATTTTCTACTAAATTGATATATAATCAATAGGTCATAAATATATGTATAGTTCCCCTACAAATATAAATATATAAGTTTATGCCAACCTCATTTATATTTACCAATTTTTTTCCTAAAGATACACATACCACGCGCTTGTTCCGTCCTTGCCACCCCAGCCCGTTACACAGGCCTCCTCCCGTACGTTCTGATTACGTTTGTTTTCTTTCCATCAGAAATATGAGCATTTCATTGAACTCTACAAGAATGATACTGCATCAAGGTGACTGTATTGACAGACAAGAAATGGGGTCATCATCTAATACAAAAAGACTGGGCCAAGGGTGCCTAAATTCATTTTCATTTTCAGGAGTTTAAGTAAGGCATTGGAACACACCAGGACTGGTACCAATTCTAAAGCAAGCCAGAAAGTTAAAGCTATATCTACCACAGAGCTTCAAGAATGTTATGCGCACCTTACTGAGAGTCCTAGAAAGCATAAAGACTTGGAGACAGGCTTCACACAGAGTATAAAAGGAGGCTTTTCCTGGGCATCTTCAGCTGAGTTTGGTACGCGGCTTTGTCAGGCCGCGTGGTGGACAATGGGCTTGACGCAGGTGCAGCCAACTTTTAAGAGCATCTTCTCCAACCTGAAGGAGTTAGAACAGCCCTGGGGCTCCCTCCGAAGGACCAGGACTTCTTGATGGATGGCGACGGAGTTCATGGAGCGGTCTTCCTGACCCTGGGCATTGATACAGCCGGAGTGTCTGCACTGGGCCTCAGCGATCTCTGAGGGGAACCGGTGGGGGTCTCGGGTGATGCTGAAGGAAAAAAATAAAAGGTAAAGCAAGATCCTGAGGCCAGGGAGAGGAAGAGAGAAGGGTTTCGGCAGCACTGGGTCTTTCCCTTCGGGGGAGGTTCTGAGTTCCGCAGGGAGCAGCACAAGCTGAATTCTTGGACCAAGCTCTAGCTGATAAGTAAGTCCCTATTCCTCGGGTTTCCCCCATATCATTCTCTCAGAGGATTGTTGGGGGTATCACCATGGTTTGAATGCATACAGAGGAACCCCATAAATGATGCTAGTGTTCGGTTACTCTTACTTACGTCTACATTTCATTTGTATTAGTATTATTACTCACCCCTTAAGCAGAGACTGAACAGCACTAGTAGGTCTCCCAAAGTACAATGCATAAAGTTCACTGCTTGGAAAGCAAAATCACACCCTTCGAGGTCTGAATCCAGAGCCTCTCTTGGTTTCTCTCTTGAGACTCCCCTCTGGCTGAAGACAGGCACCCAAGTCAGTTTGCCACAGTGCACAAACCTCTCAAGAAGGAAGCTATGTATCAGCCCTGCTCTGTCCCTAGAATCTGTTTTTATTAATGTATTTGAAGAGTACTGATGGGTGCTGACTGTTCCCAGGACCTAGATCTTAAGGCAAAAATCACAAGACTCTATACAGCTGGCATCTATTTCCCAAGTTGGCTTTTCTTCCAACCTCCCTACTCAAAGAGAAAGGTCCAATCTCAGTAGATCCCTACACTGACTCCTCGTTTCCACTAGCCTCACACAGTGATAAGAACGAAGGCTGAAAAAAAATATGAGACTTCCAATTACATAGGTGACCCAAGGCAAGAAAACAAAACAAAATAAAACAAAAAAACCGAGTTTGTGGGAAAGGTGCAACTTCTATTGGAGATGATGAATGTGAAGCCAAGCATGGTGGCTCATGCCTATCATCCCAGAACTCAGAAGGCTGGGGCAGAAAGAAGGATAACCATGGATCTGAGGCTAGCTTCAGCTACCTAGTAAGTTTCAGGGCAACCTGGGCTACAGAGTGAGACCTCTATCTCAAAAAAAAAAAAAAAAAAAAAAAAAAAAAAAAGGTGAACGTGAGTCCTGAGTACTCATACGAATGAGGCTTTGTAATCAAAATAATGTAGCACATTTTTCTTTCTTTTCCTTTATTGTTTTGGATTTTCAAGACAGGGTTTCACCAAGTATAGCTCTGGCTGTCCTGTATGTAACTCATTATATTGACCAAGCTGGCCTTGAAATTAGAGATCAGCCTGAGTCTGCCTCCTAAGTGCTGAGATTAAAGGTATCCACCATTACATGTGGTTTTAGCACATTCCTTTCAATGTAATATGTATATCTATCTCCCTTGACTTACTTGTAATCCCATGGGGAGCTGGAGCGGTTCTGGAAATCATGTGGGACAGAAATGCCCTGGTTTTGATTGAAGATGCGAATGTCAACTCTCACAGTGTTATCCTCCAGAGGAGGGCAATTCTCAGCCTTCTGCAGGGCAGGAACCCCTGCTTTGGGGTTCTTCCGAGCTGCTGCCTCCCTCAGAATGGCAAGTCCCAACATCAACAGTAGCAAAGACTTAACCTGGAAAATAGAGAAGATTACCACAGGTTAGAGCCCTGGTGGTGGGCAGTGTACCTGAACTCTGTATAGGGTTGCTTTACAGGATCAAGGTTTCTTTTTTTCTACAGTTTGCTGGCAATGAGAACTGTCAAGCTTAATGTTATCAGGATGCACAACAGAAAGGGTCATGATTAAAGCCCTCTTTTTTTTTTAAAGGATTTATTTATTTATTACATGTAAGTACACTGTAGCTGTCTTCAGACACTCCAGAAGAGTGTGTCAGATCTCGTTAGGGATGGTTGTAAGGCACCATGTGGTTTCTGGGATTTTAACTACCTTCAGAAGAGCAGTTGGTGTTCTTAACCATTGAGTCATCTCACCAGCCTCAATTAAAGCCCTCTTGGCTTTGTCTCTGACCTTATATTCCACAAAACCTTTCCCTGGGATGTTCCTCCAAACCCCACCCTACTCTCAAGGACCCATATGTAATTCGATTAGAAGTGCATTTTTTTGGGCTGGAGGGATGGCTCCACAGTTCTAAGTTCAATTCCCAGCAACCACGTGGTGGCTCACAACCACCAGGATCTGATGCCCTCTTCTAGTGTGTCTGAAGATAGGGACAGTGAACTCAATTACATAAAATAAATATTTTTTAAAAAGTATATCTATCAACATTAAATAATAAAGATTTTAGCATGCATCGCTCAAGAAGCATTTTTTTTATGTTCTCTAAAAATGCTGTATCTCAGACTCAGACCTGTTAGAGCAAAACTTCCTGCGAGAGCATGGATGATCCATGAAAACTTTCTGAATGAATGAGAGAGTGGGTAAGTGGATGAACAAGGAGGCCTAGTTAAATTAAACAATATAGTTATGCCATGCGCATTGAGTAAAAGGATTATGTGAAACCAAGCACAGCAAAATTCCAATTACCCATGCTAATTGAAAGAAGCAGGGGCACTAATGACGCCCGACATCAGGGTGTAGAACCCATTGCTTTTAGCTCTACAATATATCTTTTCCGTACTAACACTGAAATCAGTTTATCTTCTGTTTCAAGCACACACAAAGAAAGTGCTCAGTGAAGATTTAATCGCAAGAAGAGCTAAATACTCAACAAACATCCATTGCCATCCCTGTTCACACTTACTGGGGAAGAACAAAACAGTAAGGCAGAAGAGCTAAGGCTGAGCTTCTCATTTCTGGGCTCCGCATTGTTCAGGTTCACACTGTGTAGGTCAGGTAAGTGACTGTGCATGTTGGATTTAAAGACTTGCCTGTTCTTTTCTACATACTGGAAGCAAGAAATGCCCAAAATAAACTAAGAGGTCATGGGGTCAACCTGCTGTACCATGATCATTGATAATACATTGAAAGCAAGATGCAAGACGAGACAGATTTATCTCCAGATAATCAGTAGCCATATGCTTTCACCTCCGAAGATATTCGTTCACTCAAGAGCTAGTCCTTGAGGCCACAGTGTTGTGGTTTGGGGCATTATCTCTAGAGTTAACTGTGTGGGGTCCACAATTCAATTATAGGACTCACTCCACAGTGACTTGGTTTCCTATATCCTCATAAATCCCAAAGAGCCCTGTAAGCATGCCGTAGTTTGATACAGGTAACAATGGTTGGCAGTGTGTTGATGTTACCCTGTGCACAAGATGGATGTGAAATGCAGTCTTCACAAGTGCTTTGAAATTTAGAAAATATAGTCACACACCTATCAACCACTACTTTAGACGTTTTAAGTAAATTTCTCCTCCAGAATCTTCTCTTTCCTCTTGTGTGTCATGTTTATTGGCTCTCTTCTAATTTTGACTA
>JADRCD010238089.1:0-25381 GCA_019843815.1 Montemys delectorum
CTCTGGAAGAGCAGTCAGTGCTCTTAACCCTAAGCCATCTCTCCAGCCCCTTATTACCCCCTCTTAATTACACTGGGCTCTCACCTAGAGGGCTGCACTTTCCTCCCTATTGCATCTGACAAAATGCCATGCATATTCTTTACTTATCTTCTTACTGAGACAAAATCTTAGGGAAGGAAAGATTTATTTGGGCTCACAGTTCAAGGGACTAATGGAGTAAAGGCATAGATAGCAGCAGGAGCTTGAGACAGCTGGTCACACAGTGTCCACAGGAAGCACAGAGGTGGGTAGTATCCAGTCCAGATCCCAGCCCATGACACTGTCCACAGTTAAGGCCAGTCATCTCACCCTGCTAAACTCATCTGGATGATCTCTTACAGGCATGCCCAGAGAGCTGTTTCCTGGGCGATTCTAGATCCTGTCAAGTGGACAATCAGTATTATCTATCATCCATCATCCCATGTTACTTTGCTCAGCCTGTCACTCTCTCCAGTTCCCACCATGATTCCAGTCATCCCCAGCCACAGCATGAGATGACACTGTGTCCATTGGTAACATCTGTACCTAGCAGACATATACTGATGATGTAGAAAGGTGTTTGGCTCAGCAGTGAGCAAGCCTGGGCTTGTGTTTCCTGCTATCTCCGCAAACAGGCCTTGCCTTTGTCACCTCTGGCCCTGTTCTCAGAGGTATAGTCTATGTGCCCAGGTTTTTGTCAGGTGAGAAGATTGAAGAGAAACCCCAGAGAAAGTGAGGGGTTTTATCCCTTGTGCCCACTTTGCTAAGCCTGTTCAATTTACTCAGTGATACCCTTTCCAAGTTTCCCCCTTTCCCTTTGTCAGTATTAAAATGGTGAAGCCTCAGAGGAGCAACAGCAGCAATTCCTGCATCTCAATGACACAAGCCACCTGCCTGCTCTGGCTTACCTAAATCTAATCTAAAAATCTTTTTTTGTGGTCCAAACAAAGAGCAGTCTCCTGAAGCTGCCTTGCACGCATCTGGCTTGAGCACAAACAGAGGCAGGAAGACTGGGGCCTCACCCAGTACCTTCCAGTTTCTAGAGACAGGAAGAAGGAAATAGGTTCCAATTCACTGCCCTTCACTCCGCTCTGTGATCTCTCGGTGGAGCGGGTTTGACAATGTCCGGTCCCTGCCCTGGAATCCTCCAGCTCTGAGCTCACTCATCGGGGAACATCTGTGTCTCTGGATGTCAAGTCTTAGTGGCATTTGTACTTGGGTAGCCTACCTTATAAGGCTCCTTATGCATCGTGTACCCATTCAACGGGAAAGTGGTGAACTTACCCTTTATAGAGTTGAGACAGTGCAGTCTGCCTGTGAGAGGTATCAGTGTGCCCGCTTGGTATCAGGGTATGAAGTGGGGCCACTTGCCCTGTGCAGCTTCATTTAGTGTTAACTGCTGGGAGGAAGGTAAGCCTGATGCAATCTCTCCAGGGTTATTTTTATTTTTAAAGATCCAACTTTTGCATGCACCCTACAGAAGCCTGTTTAAGGAGCTTGCGGCACGCAGAGGAATCGGACCCAGACGCACACTCTTTGTCTCTAGAAATGGAACTCTTCTTGGGCCCCCAGTGCTGCTGAATCCAGAAAAGCTGACCTTGCTCATGCAAGGTCACCTCTGGTCAGAGATTAAGTCTCCTAGGTAACTGCACAGTCCTTTGAAAGGTCCTTTTCCACGGTGCTGCTCTTGCTCATCATCCATTCTTCTCAAGGATGACCTAGGTTCTGAGGCAGACAGTGAGGATGGAGGAGAAAATTTAACCCCAAGGTTAATCATCTCTAATCATTTGGGGGCGTTGCCATAACTGCTGTTCAGTAGACTTTCTTTATTGGTGTAGATTTTAATTTCACAACAGAACTGATCAGAAAATTCAGGAAGTTTCCATCTAACTCCTGTGTGTGTCTACTTGCTGCATAGTCTGCTGGCCCATCTGATAAGCAGTGACACTTTTGTTACACTGGATGAGCCTGCATTGATTGACACATCACAATCAGTCTATGGGTTTTCTAAATGTGTAATGACATGTTCCCAACATTGCCGTATCACATGATAGCTTCACTATTCTGATATTCTCCACAAGCCCCACTTACTCATCCCACCTCCTTTTTAAACTCTGATCTCTTCTATTTCGCCATAATTTTGCCTTTTCCAGTAGATCAAATGATTGGAGACATACAGCACATTGAGCTCACTTCACCCACCTACTAAAATGCTTTAAGTCTCCTCTATATCTTCTCATGACTCAATAGCTCATTTCTTCCTAGTATAAAGTGATGTTCCCTTGTCTGGATGCACCACAGTATATCCACCAATCCTCTTCTTGGAGGGCACCTGGATCAGTTCCCAGTTTGGGCAACAATGAGCAGTGTTGCCATAAATGTCCATCTGAAGTTCTCGTATGGATATGAATTTTCAGCCCTTTAGGGCAAATACTAGCATGTGCTATTGCTAAATAAAATGCCAAGATTTTGTTTAGTTCTGTAACAGAGTGTCCAACTGACTTTGAGAGTGGCTGTTCTGTCTTGGATTCTCACCACACATGAATAAAAACGTTCCTTTGTTTCCTCACCAGCATTTGGAGTCTAGGCTGATCTCATTGGCCTGTAGTGCATGTCGCTGCAGTTTTAGTTTGTGATTCCTAATGACATGTGAAATAGAACACCTTCCCACATGGCTATTTACCATTTTAATGTCTTTTTTGATGAGTTATCTGTCATAGGTTCCACCCATTTTAATCAGATTGTTTGTCTTTTATTGTTGACTTTTTAGCCTTCTTTGTATATTTTAGATAATGGCGTTTTATCAGACGATGCCCTTTGCAAACATTCTTTCCCAGGCTGCACTTGCCTTTTCACTCTCTCGACTTTGTCTTTCACAGAGCAGAGGTTTTTAATTTTAATGAAGTCCTGCTTATTAATTCTTTCTGTCATGGATTGTGCTTTTGGTGTCCTTTCTAAAACGTCTTTGCCAAACCCAAGGTCATCAACATTTTCTCTTACTTTATTTTTACTGGCAGGACTGAATATTGAACTTAGAGCCCTGTGCATGCTAGGCAAGCTCTCTACCACTAAGCTACAGCCCTCAGCCTTCTCCTAGGTCACCTTTTTAGGAACTTTGTAGATTCGTGTTTTATATTTATTGTAGAATACATTTTGAGATAATTTTTTAGATTTCCTTTTTATTTTAATGTTTACTTGTCTATGGCCAGAAGAGGACATGTGACCCTCTGGAGTTGGAGTTACATGTGGTCCTAAGTCACCTGGCATGAGTGCTGGGAAACTGAATGTGAGTCCTCCGGAAGAGCAGAGAGCCTTTTAACTGCCGTGCCAGCTCCCAGCCTTGAGATAGTGGAAGCTCGGTGTTCAGATTCCTCTCTTCACATTTGGATGCATATCCAGTTGTTTCAGGATTGTTTGTTGAGAACTCTATCTTTTCTCAATGACCTTTGTTCCTCTCAGCCACGGTACACTGACCTATTGTGGTACAAACTGCAACCTTCCCTTTAAGTACTCCATCTTGGGAACTGTGGTTCGGGCCGAGATGCTCGAGACCCCAGAGTGGCCTCTGCCCCTGCTGCGGGCACCTCATGCAGTCATTTCAACTCTATCCCTTCAGTATGATTGGAGACGCGGAGCCCCTTGAGAGGCTTAAAGATGCTATATGAGAAGCAAGGCTCCGCCCGCTCTGTAGCTCTCCTTGCGATTAGTTGCCAGAATCCTCTCTGGGCAGTATGCCTTTCTCTTGCCAGAGTGTTGAATTTTCATTTCCTTCTGCGCAGGAACTAGATACTCTAACACTACGCATTCTCTTTATAATCTATTTTCTTAAATAGAAAATGTGTCCCTTCCTCTTTTACAATTCTTAGCTTATTTATTCTTGAAAGAGCCACTTTAAAAAAAGAAACCAACAACAAATACTCAAGCAAAAGAAAAAGACTTATATTCTTCAGATGGAAAATTTGACTTTCAAGAGTATTTAGAGTGTGACACATTCATTCAGCAACTCTATTGATATTAGCTGTTCTCACTCAAGGGAGAGGCTCAAACTTTCTCCCCCGTGACAGTTCATACAGCAAGTTGTCTGGCTTCCCAGCCAGTGGTGAAGTGGAAATGGTATTAGATATCATAAGACATGCATATGTGCATATCATGAATAGACACAGAGACACAGGCATGGATTTGAATCAGAGAAATAGATAAGTTCTAGGATTAAAAGAAATGGAACACTGTATGTACATTGGCTCAGTTCTCACTGACCTTAACAGAGAAGCAGCTCTACTGGAAAGATGGCTCAGGAGCTAAGAACACCAACTGCTCTTGCAGAAGACCTGGGTTTGGTTCCCAGCATCCACACAGCAGCTCACAATCATCTGTAACTATAGTCTTAAGGGATATAGTGCCCTCTTCGGGCATCTGTGAGCATCAGATATGTATATAGTACACTCAAACACATTAAAAAATTAATTACAGGTCATACCACTAGCTAATCATACAACCAAGAGGGAGTTATGATTTCAATCTCTTTATCTAATTCAATACAATATTCATCCAAATATTTATTTATGTATTTAATTGCTCCTATTAACTAGAAGAAACATTTGTGGTTTTGTTCTTTTTTTTTTACATATATATCACAGTGGGGATTCAACCTGTGGTCTTAAGCTTATTAGGATAGGCAGTGATACCCGTGGTCCCTAAGGCATTTAAGTTTGGTTTTCTTGCTTTTTTTGGTTTTATTTTTTCCTTTTCTATATGTACTTCCAAAACTTTTAATGTATATAAAATATTTAATCAGATTTACTCCGAACTTAAAACCACACAAAATGCAGTTGAAAGTGTAATATCTCACAGTTTACATCTACCACTGCCAGTGTTCCAGAGCACCAAGAAAAATGAAAACGAAGAATTTTTCAGTGAAATCACCTTAGATTTCAATAAATTTTAAAGTTTTTTTTTTTCAAATACAGTATCCATCATAAAAATCAGGCGTAACCAAGAACAGATCATACAACTAAATTGGTCTTACAGAGTAATCTTATAGCAGAAACAATTTACATATACTCCAAATAGAGAGTTATCAGACACCCCATACCATGATAATTACTATGACACAGGAGATGAAAGCCAAGTTTGAAGTTTTTTTTTTTTAAATAAGGAACAGAAAGATAAGATAATATGACTCAGAAACACAGTTGCTGAGACTTTATCTTATACAAATACTGAAGGAGTTTAACTTGAAGATTCAAGAATGCAAGCAGGGTAGAAATGAACAGAACTATACATTCTAGATTCTAAGCAAAGAATATTCAAAAAGACACATTGCTTTCACAATTAAAAACTAGACTAATAATAACCAACTTCATAGCTGCAATAATGAATGCCAGAGTTGATGGAAAGAGATAACTGACAGATCCATGTATACCTAGTAACACATCTCTTACAAATGAAAGTAAAATGAAATAAAAATATATTAGAGATCGGGATTGTATTCTACTAATATTCATTATAAGGAAGTTTAAAGGGTATAATTAGGAGTGTAATTAGGTGCTCCTAGATGGAAAAATAACAAACTTAATAAAATTAGCCATGAAAACCAAATATAATCTATTATTTTGACCAAGGAAAACATTGTTTGGGAAGAGTTAAATTATACAAAGGACAAAAATAGACACCCATGTATAAATAAGTATGGAGAAACTAGAACTCAAATTATTCAGAGGAATTTGCCTTATTTGGAAGAAGAGTATAAAAATAGCAGTTGACATTGATAGGTTAAATTTTGTAATTTTTAGAGTACCTATCATCAAAATTGAAAAAGAAGGTCTACCTTTCAGATCATTAGATGAAACTATGAATAAAACAAAATAGATCCAGCCCTGAAGAAATTGAAGAGAATGTTTCCTATACCTTTGCACTACCCAGCTTTGCTCCTGAATCTGTGCTGCACTACCATCCCGCACCTGGCTTCCCTTAAATCCACAGAGAAAAGACACACACATAGTTGCTTCCTTTTCAACTTGCCTTCTTGGGCACTACTATCTCCCTCCAGGAAAAACAATTTTTTTTTATCAATTTCTTATTTCTATCTCTACCACCTTCCCTAAACTTCAGCTTCTAAAGTCCCCTAACCACCCATCTGTAGAAGCGGCCTGTGTGACCACTCCATTTTGAGATCTCACATTGTAGCTTGGTTCTTCTCTCTCTAAAACATAGTGAACTCTTCTCTCTCTTTCCTTGTATCCCCCTTTTTTCCAGGGACCCAGAAGTCCCTTCTGTACCTTTTTCCCAACAATTAACCCATGGCTTTCTATACCACAGATCAAAATTCAACTGGGGAACAGCATCAGAACTACCCTTACAATGGAACTTGAAATGAGAGACAAATGATATGCACAGAATTATGTCAGTTTAAACGAGGTATATCACATGAAAGGAGCAGGAAACAACACCCATGCCAATTCAGTGAGATAGTTCTTCATGAGTATCTATGCATGCTCATGTATTGGGTGCTGTGTTTGTGTGTGTGTGTGTGTGTGTGTGTGTGTGTGTGTGTGTGTGTTCAACACAAAGCATTATCCTCAGAAATAGCATAAACTCCATTTAAGACAGGGCCTCTCATTGATCTGGAGTTCACCAATTAGGCTAGATTTGGCTAGTCAAGCATCTTCCTATTTCCATCACCTGAGCACTGGGATTTCAAGTGCACATCACTAAGCTTTTTTTTTTTTTTTTTTTTTTTTTGAGTGGTGGAGACCCAGGAATGTGTGACAAAGCACTTTATTGAATGATCTGTCTCCCCAGGCCTCATACTGAGACTTCTTAAACCGAAGTAAAACATATATATTTCAAATACAGTGAGGAATTAGAAGAAGAATATTTCAGGATTATTAATAGAGAGCGGATGTATGAAACAGTGTCTCACATCACTAGCTTACTTGAGGCCTCACACAAAAGGGCAGAGATGGAGAATACTGAATACTGAAAAATGAAATGTCTTGTGTTCAGAACTTTCAGTGTGGAGTAAGGCACGCCTCTCAGTCTAGAGGAAAGGACATGTCCAGTCACTGGGTCTGTAAACAGATGATTCAGTTCTCACCAGTAGCTAGCCAAAACAGACCTGTGACTAGATAATTTTCCATGAACAATTACCAAGATAACTCCTGTATTCTTTTTATGAGTATCTCTGGAAGCCAAATTAATTGTCAATTGTGTTTATAAGGCATAACTATGGCATACCACAAGCAGTGAAGTAATTAGTGTCAAGCATCACAGTATTTACACTGCTAGTTCTTACAAGAAGCTTGACTGGTTAGTGCTTTTTCAGGGCGGCCTTCAAGATGACCAGCAGCATATACAATGGCCTGAAGAGACATGTTTCTGTGATGAGCTGCTTATAAATATTCATCCACAACTTGGTGCCTGTGATTTATTTATGCTTCTGCAAGCCTCAGTACACCAATGTAGTCATTTAAGATTTTGATGGACTCATACTATGTTTCTTCAAGTTAAAGCTATTTTTAATGATTATTCCGAACTTAACATATCAGAAGAAAGTAACATATTGGGAAATAATAGTGTAAGTCTATAAGCGACTTTATCTACGGTTGGAGAGATGGCTCAGCAGTTGTAAGCACATGCTTTTCTTGCAGAGGACTAAGTTAAGCTTTCCAGCACCCATGTGCTGGATCACAACCATTTGTGACTACCTAGCCCCTGCGCATACTAGTACACAGATGGCACACATGCATACATGCAGGCACACACAGAGACACATACAATAAAATAACTAAATTTTTTTCTAAAGTGACTTGACTTTAAAAATGACTTTATAGGGCTTCCATATCAGTTTCGAACATTACAGATAATGCTGATAGACCATCAGATTGTTGAAACATATTGAAACCCTTGATAGTCACAATGAGTTCATAGCGGGCGGATGAGGTAGTAGAGCTTACATGAACTACAAATAGATCAAATTAAAGCAAAATAAATCAATACTCTTAAGAACATATGATTACTATTTTAAGTAGCTAAATTAATGTTTGTTGATCATTTGGAGTTTTTGTTGTTGCTCTTTCTCTTTTTTGTATGAAAGAGGCTTACATCTCAAGGGTCATGAACACAATGCTTTTAAATAGTGACTATCTAATAAACAGCATCAATTATGTGCTTGTATTAGGACTCAAAGAAATATAAGTATCCAGAAAACTAAAAAACAAAAATCAACATGGTCTTACTTAATAAAACTTAAGTAATCAACTGATTACAAATTAATGAATTCATTGAACTATTTCTTAATCAAATCAACTGGAAGTGTAATCAGTGTAATCTTAAATTTCAAAAAGGAAACCTATTCTGTGGACACAGATTTTTTTTTTATCAAATATGACAAATAACTACCCACAGCTTTCTGTTACTGTAACAAAATACCCAAGGCAACCTGTGGAATGAAAAAGTTTATTTGGCCTCATTGTTTCTTTGTTTTCATTTCATGTTCAGTTGGCCCTACTGTTTTGGGCCAGTGGTGGGACAACCACACAGGGTGCGAGTGTGAGGGAGAGGGAGGCCATTTGTCTCACAACCAGGAAACAGGAAAGAGTAAAATGAGGAGCTGGGTCTCACAGTGCTCCGCAAGAGCACATCTCCTATGACTCAAAGATTCCCAAGTAAGTTTCACTTTTTTTCAGGTTCTACTACCTCACACAGTCTCTGGGACCAAACCTTTAGCACATGGGCCCTTGCAGAAGATACAACAGAGAGAAAAATTCTACAAACCAACTCTGTTTTTGTGTTTTGCCAGCTGCAAACATGTTTGAAAATTGATTTATCAAAACTGAGACACAGTCTGGGTGAGTCAGTTTAACCTGGTGATAAAGACTGCAGAAGGACATAGAAAATAGCATCACTATTGAAAAAAGGGGTCAAGCTGCAGGCCCTCTCAGCACACTGGCCAGTGCACACACAGGGCATTGGTTAATGACACCCTTGATTTTGCTCTTTCACAATGGTTACACATCTTCAACTTCTCCTGATAGATGGAATACTTCACCAATTGAGATGTTCTCTGTAAGAGAACCACTATGACAAGATGATCCATCCAGGAGATTCTGTGAAAGCCCTGAAATGTGGTACTGCATTGTCTTTGGGGGGGTCTAGAATAAAGTCATGTAGACCTACAATACAAGATGATCACAGCACAATTCAAAGTCATTATGTAAAAGTTATTACATTGCCCGGAGGTGGCAGTATACACCAATAATCCCAGCACTTAGGAGACAGAGGAAAGTGGATATATTTCTGAGTTCAAGGCCAGCCTGGTCTACAGAGCAAGTCCTAAGACAATGAGAAAACCTGTCTCAAAAACCAAAACCAACCAGCCAAACTAAATTAAAAGGCTATGACTTTACCGATATGCCTCACTCACCAATATTCTTCCTCCTGCTGCCTGAAATGGGAGAAAATGTGACTTAAAGTCACAGTAGGAAGAAGCTTGCCCACTTCCTTGCTGCTCACTGTCTTCTTCCTTTAGGCTTGTGCTGCCTGACCATTAGCTGTAGGCGACTTATGCTCTCGTCTCTGGGTCTTTCTCTGAAAAGCCAGATGTGCCCACAAACACGACCTTCTTTATTGTATTGCCACACTTCTTTCAGTTCAGGGTATTGTTTTTGAATTTCTACCTACTTGCTGAACCTCCCCACAGTGGCTGTCCCAAAGTGACTGTGCACCAGGAGTCATTCAGCAAGTACCCACTGTGGGGGCAGCTACGATGTGGGCAGGTATTTTTGGTGTGGAACAAAAATAAGGTTGCTGAATTCCTGCTCTCAAATGCTCACACTGAAAGGAAGGAAGGAAGCAGACCTTCAGGGAACTGCTGGGAGGTACCCACGAAGACAGAGAGGAATGTCCTGAAGCCCCTCATCCTTAGCTCAGGGCATCTTGTTCCCATGAGCTCGCTGGACAGAGTTATTTTAGTTTTCTTTTCCTGTCCCCTGTCCACAGACAAGGCAAGACTTACTAATTGCCCTATCATGATTTTTTATGGGTTTTGTTATCCACAGCTGCTGTTATTTGCATCTTCACGTATCCACATCAGCCTCTAATATGGGTTTTTCTGACCTCAGCTTTGCTTCCCATCTGTTTCGATCAAACAACAAGGGTGTCTTAGTCACCTTTCTATTGCTGTGACAAAGCACATTGACCATTAGCAGCTTCTGGGAGGGGGACTTCATTTTGGCATTAGGTTCTAGAGCGATGAATCCATCATGGCAGTAAGTGGTAGGCTTGGTGGCTGGTGCAGGAAGTTGAGAATTTACTTCACTGCAAAGCTGAGAGAGTGACCTAGAAATAGGGTGAGTCTATATATTCTCAAAGCCTGTCCCCAGTGACATACTTCCTCTAGGAAGGCTCCTGCTCCTAAACTTCTGCAAACAGTACCACCTACTGGGGACCAAATGAGCCTGTGGAAAACATTTCTCATTTAGGCCACCACAGAGGGTACATAGGAGACGTATTACTGGCTGTCAGCTCAAGCCAAAGTAATTCCGTGGCTCCCAGAATCAGTCATAGAAAGAGTAATTATGTTCCCTATCTACTATGAAGGGATGGAGTCTTTCATGTAGATTCCCACAGACCCCGATCTTCATGACCCACATGTGTTCTTTACCAGGTAAGCTCAATTTCATGCCCAAAGGGAATAGATCATCCTTGAGTTGCACGTGGGTGATGATAACCAAATGCTGGACCATGGATCCTGATACCAGAGGGGCACAAAACACTGGACTCTGTAGGTTTTCCTCCCTTCAAGCAGAGCACGTGCACGGACCAACAAGTATTTTCTGAATAGACTGGTATGTTTTACAGGTTTCAGGGGCTAAAGTCAATGAAAGGAAGCCAACACAAGTGCTAGGTTACTCTCTGGGCAATAGGTTCTGCAAAGATCAGCCCAGCGTGCCATGTCTGTCAGCACTCCAGAGCCCGGAAGGCTGGTGCTGCCTTCCATGAGGAGTAAGGAAATTGAGTCTCAGAGAAGGAATGAAGGGGGCAGCCCAGGTGACTACATGTGTAGTACAGTGGACTGAAGTTTGTATCTCTGGGACTACAGCCTCACAAGCTCTTCACTATAACATGTGGTCCTAAACGTCCCTGTTTCTGCAACAGGCTATTTTAAAATGAGATTTACTTATTATATTTATATGAGTACACTGTAGCTGTTTTTAGACACACCAGAAGAGGGCGTCGGATCTCATTACAGGTGGTTGTGCCCCACCATGTGGTTGCTGGGAATTGAACTCAGGACCTTTTGAAGAGTAGTCAGTGCTCTTAACCGCTGAGCCATCTCATCTCTCCAGCCCAACAGGCTATTTTGTAACTCTTGTTCTGAGTCTAATTTGGTTGTTGTTTGCTTCTAGGAAAATAAATCAAGTATCTTAGGTCTCACACACGAAATGTTTATAAAATACCAGAATCATTACCTAAGGGATATTGAGATGTTCTAAGAGACTTCAATAAGGATTTAACTTTGAGGTTTCATGAGTCCGGATGGCCCCATTTCTTGTGGCCTAGCCACTCTACATTGGAAAATGTTTGCTACTTCTGTTTGAAGGGCCTCTAGTGAGTGACAGACTAGGGAATCATCATGTAAAGGCCACAAATGCTATGTGGCCCATATAAGTGTTTGCATTTACCTCAATTCTCTCCTTTGTGAAATGGAGTAAGATTAAACATTCTAGAGACATCTGTGGCTTTGACATCCTAGCAGTCTGCTGCTTCTATGGCCAAGACAACCTGAGACCATACTTGAGAGTATGTCTGCCCTTTGAACAGGAAACACCTTTGTACAATGTGGTAAGATTCAGTAAGTCAGGAGTGGCAGTCTCTGTGGTGACTGTTTGTCAGCCCCGGAGCATAATGCAGAGTCTGTTCACCCATGGCTGCCTTTGAGGAAATGAGCATTCGTGCCCCAGTCTCCCATCTCTCCTGTGAACACGACTGAGTGTTTAATCATACCCTGCTATAAACACTGCCTGGGTCAGAAACAAACAAAGCTATTGCACTGCTCAGACCCTGGTCGTGGCAGAGAGGAGACACACTTGGAGCTTGTTTTACAAGGGCCTCTCTTCTGCACCAACAATTCACACACCCTTTGGCAGGAAGCCTAGGAGCACGGGCTGCACATTCCACACTCAGAGAGGGCATGGAGAGCAGGGAGGGACCTTTGAACTTTAATCTCTCCAGAGCAGGTTGTTAAAAGCCCTCCTGCCTGATTTGTTTTCTTAACTCCTGTGATAAGACTTCCACAAAGGGGCCCACGACCTGACCTCACCCTCTGATTGGCCTCTGGTGAGGTGCTGTGGGGATGACAGCACTTCCACCATTGACTGAGAACTAGGTAATGGAAACCTGGGACTGGTACTTTGTTCTGAAATGAAAGTCACCTTTCAGGCCACATTACCTGAATAATGAAAACACCATCTTTCAGAAAAGACCATTTCCCTCGGAGATTCTTGCCATCCATGGAGAAAGGGCCCCTGGTTCTCACTCAGACTGAGCACCAGCACTTCTCCGATGTCCTCACCTCATCCCACAGCTGATGTGCATGGAGAACAGAGCACACACTGGACCTGGTGCCACAGCCATCGTGTTTCTGATTCACAGCCTGCAGCTCTCTGAACTTCATAAATGAAGATACTAAACCTTAAAGAGGATGAACTATATATTTCTTTGCACACAGGCAGGGCCTTGCAAAACTAACAAACAAGGAGCCTCGAGTTGAAGTTTAAGCTCTACTCAGGGAGAAGTGGCTCACAGACAGAATCATAACGAGGGATTTCTCTTCCCTCCAATTCCTCTAATAGCCCAGGAAGCTGAGTTTTGAAGGGCTTGAGAATAAAAGATGTTTTTTTTTTTAGATCAAAATATTTAATATCCCTAAATTTATACCTTTGAATAATTTTGTTTGTATTTCCAAGCTCTAATCTTCATTTTACCCACAGAAAATTATAGCAACCCACAAGGTTGCTATACTATACTATAATAAATAGTGTTCCATATGATTATTTAAATCTTCTTTAGAATTGCAGGATCCCACCTTGTTGACTCGAGTGGCCATGGCTGAGTGACATGGAGAAGTGCTTTGTAGAAAAGGCAGGGGGTGTTTGGAAAGGGGAAAGAGTTGACTGAGCCAAGCTCTATTGCCATGTGAACCAGCAGAAAAGCACACTGCACAGTGTTACAGAGAAGCAGCAACCTCAGCAACAAAGGCTCCACTTCTTTCCTCCCTCCTGTCTCTCTCCCTTCTTCCTTCTCCAACACCCCAATAGCCCTCTTAGAGAGAGGAGGGATTGGCACATAAGGCCTTGGGTAACTGTGTAAAGGACAGAAAGTGAAGTCTGCCCAGTAATGGAAGTTTTAGTTTTTCTAAGGCTGGAAACTCAATTATGTTGAGGTGCTGAAGCAAAGGTGAAAACAATGAAGGTTTTCCAAAATGTCTTGGGTGTATGTAAATCAGACATAGGTGGAAGCAGTGACCTTTCAGAGAAGAGTGGGCATTGTCTTAAAGGCCTCACAAAGGGGAGAGACCACCGTGTCCTCTCCCAGGGATCCTACTCACAGCTGAGGTGACCTGTCCTGACATGTCTCTGTGGTGACACTGACTCTAAAGGTCTCTGACTCCCAGGATGGGAGAAAAAATTGCTGCTCTCAGGAAGTCAGACTTACTCAAACTAAACATTGAATCACCTTCCAGCCGGGTGGCAAGATGTCACAGAGATGCAGAGACAAGAGGAGATGTGAGTTCAGACCCAACTGCTTTAATCCACTAGCGTTGTGCCTTAGGGATGATCTCAAGATGAATGAGCCCCACCCACACATTATAGAATGACAACAATGGCTCCCATTAAACTGGATGTGGTAGCACACCCCTACAATCCCAGCACTGGTGAGGTAGAAGCAAGCGAGTAAGAAGTTTGAGTCTAGCCTGAAGTACACTTCAAGTTTGCACTATATAATTCCTAACCCTCTACCTCCTGGGTGGCTTTTAAAATCAGATGATGCATTTCACAAACATGGGCACTAAATAAGTGTCCTGTGTCACTTTGATAAGTCAAATCTGTCACTGATTACTACTTGACCCTTAACATCAAGGGTTGGAACATGCTTGTAACTGATGCTCACACAGCATGCCTGATAGTCACGAGGCTGGGCTGAGAGTTGGGGGTCACTCATCGTACTCTCCCCATGCTTGCTCTAACGCTCTTCTGTCTTCTACTAACCATGGTGGGTTTTCTTTGCTTTTCTGCAGTTTGAGGGAACATAACTCAGGACCGTGTGCTTTGCAGACCAGCCTCTACCTACTGAGCTACATACCCTAGCCCCTGCATCTACATTTTGATCAGTGTATAAAGTGGATATTTGTCAAACTCAGGTTGTCTTTGAGCACAAGGAGGATTAGCCTAGATGGGTTGAGCAGAGGTGAGGAGCCCTGTGGAGAACAAGAAGGGGTTCCTGCCACTCAGGGAACTAATTATATTCGTGACCCTCCTTTGAAGTGACATTCCCATTGAGTAACATGATCCACGAGGCAGGAAGTCAATGGAACAATGATCAGGTTTGTGACCTGAGAATCAAACTGAAGAACTGAGACTTGTTTCAGTCACATGGTGAGGCTATTCCCATCTGAGCCTATTCCAGGGACAGCAGTGTGTGCTATCCTTGAGTGTGAGCAGAGGCAGGGGGATGGGGTTCTTCAGCTGGCTAATAAAAAGGAGGGAGACACAAGTGGGAAATGCAGCACACACACCTCACCAGGCATTACTACACACCATTTACACATACCACACATACACTGTATATCTCTTACAACACACACATAACATACTATACCCATACCACATACCATACTCTATACACAATACTTGCAATGCCAATCAAACACAGGCACACATACCACACATATAAACTACATACACACACACATACCCACACACACTCACCCCCACATATCACATCATATAGCACAGGTGTGCACACATATTAGGTACATACAAGCACATAATACCGTCACACATACAAAACACATATATTAGCACTATGCCCAATGTCACACATACCCCATGTACATTATATATGTAGCACCCACCACTCCCACACAAACACACTCCCCCGCAGACATATTGATTCCTCAATATTTGTCACTCAAAGGGAACTCTTTGAGAAGTGTCAGTGACAGAGGTAGAAAGGAGAGTGTAAGTTTTCTTTAAACAGCTTCGCCCTGGGTCAGAGTTCTCTCTGAAATGTAGATGAGGATAAATACTCTTTTTTTGTTTCTCTCCTGCATAGGCTGAAAAATGAAACCTGATGCTTTCACTCTGGACCTAATAGTGGGCGTGGTTCAGGTGGTTGTGGTGGTGGTGGTGGTGGTGATGGTGATGGTGATGATGATGATTTGAAATAAAGTGTGTGTGTGTGTGTGTGTGTGTGTGTGTGTGTGTGTACAAAACATTCATTAGCATGCAGGAAGCTCTTGCTGATCTTGTATTTGAGGCAATCCAGGAAAAGCAAAGAGAAAAATGCATTCTGAGCCAAGCCTGGGCCAAGCCTGAGTCTCCAGGAGAAGAGACAAACTAAAGCATGGTAATCCTGCCATGTCCTGCTGCTGAGCACTTTACTGTGGTGACAGCCACACTCAGGAGCCTTGAGCCAACAAACTCAGAGGGACACGGGGTCTAGTCATCAAAGGCCCAAGCAAAGAACCATGGAAGACAAAGTCCCTGGAGAGAACAACCAGTTATTGACATGATTTGCATGGACCAAGGCAGCCTCTGAGAAACCAAGCAAAGAAGTGGGTGCTATTTAATTATCAGCCGTGGCAGGCAAAGACCACTCAGACAGAATGGGGGTGTGGGCTGCTGGTTATTAGAGTGAGATTTTGTGTTTTCTATTTTCTGTTAATGTCAACATTTCCTTCCTCGGGAACTTTATGAGGCACGTGCCAGGATTATTCAGTCATACAGATGGGTAAACTGAGGCCAAGAGCTTCTAACCTCAAGCACCTGGCTCTTGCTCTCACTCCTCTGCTTTTGAGACTCTTCAAAGGTCTCCCTAACAGCTCACATGTTTGCTTTAGATGCTTGCTAACTCCAATGTTGATGGTTAATAGGGGGCATTCTGATATCCAACCAAAATTCTCTTTCCAGACCTTACATATGTTTCTTATTATAGCATGTATTTCCTTATTTAAAATTACATCATGCATCCATTTCCTTACTGTATGGTCATTCTTTTTGAATGTAAACTCCATTAATGCAAGAAACTGGTCTAATTTCCCCTGCCCAAAGCAGAGCTTGGCATAGAGTAGATGATAAGTCAACATATGCAGAACAGTAACACCCAGAAACCCATATAACACAGGTGTGGCATACCTTGTGGCATGCCTTTGGCATTTATTCTCCTAACCACTACTCCACACTGCCTTTTTCAATTAGGTTAATGATCTTTGAAGGAGTTCCCTGGGCCTCAATGTATAAATGAGGCACTGTAAAGATCAGTCCCCCCCCCCCCCAGGTCTCAGGCTGATTAACTTGAAGTCAGAGAAGTGAGATCATTGAAAGCTGTTCTAGAGATTAAATCCTGCCAACAGCTTTTCACTGTCTTTCCTCCTGTGTTCCTGTTTGCTCTTTCTTTCTTATCTGCAGTTCGGATATCAAAACTCCAGGATCTGTTTTTCTCCTCATACTTTGTCCTCCTCACATTTGCCCCTTTGTGCTGCACTTGGGGAAATTCGTTTGGCTTGAATGTCCACCTTCTATTTCAAACTCTGGCTATTTCAAGCATAGAAGCTTCTAATTGAGTTTCAGAAGTGTAATGCATGTCTGGGACTTATGAACACACTCACTGCAAAGCCTTCTGGTCACTTTCCCCAGGTGGCAATTGTTCCCATCATCGTAGTCAGGTCAGCTGGGAGGAGGACACAGCCTCCTGCTTGTTTTCCACAGATGATGCAGATGTAGAGTCCTGGAGATGCAGTCCTCAAGAGCAGCTGTGTTCTTCTACCCTACAACTCCCCCTCTGCCTTATCTCTGATGAGCACCCACTGGCACTGAATGTGTAACTGGCCTGTGACCTTTGGTTTTTTTTCTGAGCCCATGCTCTTTATACTCTCCTTCTAAGCAAGTTGTTGATCTCTAGTCTTATTAGTCTGAACTTGGGTACGGCAGCACACAGCTGTAGCCTCAGCACTTAGAAGGTAGAGGTGGATATGATGTGAAAACTAGCTCACTGCAGATGGTAAGTAGTAATATAAAGGAACCAAGATTGAAAACTCCAAGTGGCTCACAAGTGTATCAGTGAAGACAGAAGCTAGAGTTAAATGAAGGAACAGGGATTAACACAGCAGAATCTGGAGCACTGAGGAAGAGGTGGGAGAGGGCTGGCAGCTGAGTGGTAGTCAAGCTAAAAGGGTAAGATGAAGGAAAGATACTGGACCAGTGATGGTATGCTGGTACCCTTGCCACCCAAACCCTTTAGGAGAAAATGTGAGCCACTACTGTCCTTTCATGTGTCCTTAATTCTGATGCAGCTAATTGTAATATAAAGATAGTTTCTAATACATTTTTGTATATGAGGGCACCTCAGATCACCCAGAGGCAAGGAGCTAAATATAAGGTGACCAAGAAAGATTGCAGCTAAATTTTGGAGACTGGGGTAAAATTAACTCATAAAGCTGCAAGTTAATCTTGCAAACCTGAGAACAAAGAGACTTTAGCAGGATGAGCAGCACTGAGACAACTGCAAGGTCACAGGGCCAAGTGACTACTAGCTGATAGATAATCAAGGTTCACAATTAGCAAAACTGTAGCTAGAGACATTCAGAAGAGGGGATTCAGCCATCTCTACAGTCTGTACAGCACATGAACAGCTCATGGTCCTCTCTCTGCTTGAGCATGTGGACCTTCCATTTACTCAGCCCATGATAACCCAAAGAATTACCTAGTCTCAGTAGAGATTACCTCAGTCTCTGACATTTCTCCCATGCCCTATAAAATTCCACAAAAGGAGGTTTAGCAGCTTCTTCCTGTGTTGGAAATCCATTCCACTCTTGGGAATTTCCCTCAAGTTTCTGCAATCTATCATTTTCCCTCCATTTTTCACTTTTCTGTAGTAATTCCTTATTATCTTACTTCTGCTTTGCCTATCCTTACTGTTCATTAGCAGAAGATCTTTGATGATGATGTGTATCTGGAATTTTGGTTCAAGCACAACTATTCTGTGTAAGATTCTATCACTTTAAAAATATTGTAAGGAGAATGAGAATTGAGGGTCAGTCTGACTCTACCTCAAAGAGAAACAAAAGTAAAAAAAAAAAAGAGGAGGAGAGAAAAGAGAAGGGATGGAAAGGGGATGAAACAGGGAATGAGGAGGAAGAAAAGGAGGAAAAGAGGGAGAGAAAGCAGACCGAAGAAGCATGAAGAAGACAAAGGAGGAGGAGGGAGGAGGAGAGGAGAGAGTAAAAGAAGAAGGAGGAGGTAGGAGGGGGAAGGAGGGAGGAGGAAGAAGGGAGGAGAAAGAGAAGGAGGGAAGAAGAGTAAGAAGGGAGGAGGAGATGGAGGAAGGAGGGAGGGGAAGAAGACCTTTCTAGTGCTGAATGGGGAGTCAACATCTCAATAATTTGAAAAGCAAACAATTTTAATTTAAGTGTCTTTTAAGTATTTGATCACCAAATGCCAACCCCCAGGGTCTGCTATTCTGGAGCAGAGAGTCCTAACATGGTAAATCCCAGATAGCAGACCCTGCTACTCAGTTGGAGATGGACAGCATTGTGCTGTCCATGGCTACTGTCCATCTGAAAAGTCAAGGGAGTTCAAGAAGAGAGTATCTCCCTGGATCCCAGCCCAAATGATGACTTTACTACAGAATCCCATGGACAACAAACTAGGCCACTTTATCCAAACTGCATTTGAAGTATCCCTTACTGCCCCTTCCCTGAAGAAGCTGTATCTTATGTGTTCTCTAGGTGTTTTCTGAAATTCAGAGATTATTCTGTTTTCAAATCTCAAAATCAAACATTATTTATGAGACCTCATTTGATTCAATATATTACCTACACTAAGAAGGTTAGTTGTGTACCAAGAAGAATAAAAAAGTAGTTTATTTTACATTTTCATTAGTTAACAGGGGGTGTGTGGCACTAATTTTCCATAAAAGAGGAAGTGTGACTTTTGATAAAGACTCAATCCATGAATATACAGCAGGGAAACTGACAATCCCTTCAAGTTGTTCCATCATCCAAACCCAGTATCAACAACTTCAGACTGTGCAAATGAGGAGGGAATGCTCTGGCGGGGGTGGGGGGGGGGGGAGGGGGGCAAGGGTCACTAAAAGGAAAAGAGATGATGGGGACTCATCAGAAGAGCCAGACAGAGAATTAAGATCTACAGGGGGAAAAAAAAGGAAACACAAGAGGGGAGTGCTGGAAATGCCATGCCATGTGTATAGAGGTCAGAAGACCACTTTCAGGAGTCTGTTTTCTCCGACCACTCTGTGGGTCCCAGAATGGAAGTTTTAATTCAATACTATTTTGTTTTATTCAGTATATGCTATTGGATTCATTTGTTGCTCAAATTATTCGGATGTGGCCACTGGGAGCTCCCTCAAATGGCTCCTATGTTCTTTTGGCATAGAAACATCAGTGTGCTTTTGCTTTTGCTTAATGTTCTCTTACCACCTTGTCTATTTCTTGTCCCAGACCTAACATCAACTAACATTTCATTTAAATGGCTACTGTTAGCAGAAAACAAACCAGGGTGGGAGGTAAACTTGTTCCTGGTGTGGTGTGATTTTTTTCTGTGATAGTTCACTTCACAGGAAAAAATGTATGTGTGTGTCCTGCTAGTCCATGAACATGTATCTTTTCAATATATACATATATGTATACACAAACATTATATACATATATGTATATATCCTATATACAAATATACATATAGCACATACACATACATACACGTATACATACACATACACCTATACTTCCTCACCTATGTGAAGCTAAGTGTGAGTTTAAACTTGTGTTTCAATGTAATACATGATGACATGGGTCATATAAGATTGTCTGGTGGTTAATCAGCATAGTCTATGGCACATAGCCTTAGCGGCTACCCCCAGTGTCAACATGCTCTTTCTTCCTAAGCCTCTGGTTTTACAGATTTCTCTGGGTGATAAATCCACTTTAGTCAGTGCCCTCATCCCTCATCCCTCATCCCCTTCAGGAAAGTTCTTTCACACATTTGTAACACACAACTAGAAGGCTCAGTCACAGTCTGCATTCTGTTCTGAAATTACCGCATAAGCAATGCTAAGTTGGTGTGCTTTAGGGTTCGTTCTTTGTGGTATAGACTTCAATGTTTTTAAACAATGTGGAATGTTATTTGAATGCATTTAATACTACAGAATGGTTTTTTCACCTTAAAAAGAAGCCTGCATTTTCTCAGTTCAAGTCTTCTTCCTCCATCACTGAGTCTCTGTCAGCCATGACATGTCATGTCAGTCATGTCCGTTTTGCTGTGCCTACAGTTGTACCTTTTCCAGAGTGTCATACAATCAACATATATTATGTGGCCCTTTAATACTGAGTGCCTTCCTGCAACAGCTCATATGTGTTAGAGTGTGAGTAGTGGTGTCTCCCAAACTCATACATTGAAATGCTAATCTTCAGTATGCTGGCATGTAGGTGATCCAGGTGGGAAGCTATTGACAGTTCAGGGTTCCAGGGGAGGGAGAGTCAGTTTCCTTAAGAATGCAGCTCCTGGTAGGTTGACCATGTTCCAGTGGATGACTCTACACTTAGGGGTATATGAGCTGCATAAATTGGACTGAGTGGGTTAAAAGATACAAAGTTGGAAAGAGGCTGGGGAGATGGGAAATGGATCTAGGAAGTTAGGGGGAAGACTGAGAGGTAGACATGATCAAAAATACATTATATGCATTTGTGAAAAATCTCAAAGAGTTAGTGAAAATATTACATCAACTAAGTTATCTTCTCCACTGGGTTGTGTTTCAATTGGAAGAGTGTACAGGCACATCTTATATCCAGTCTCATCTCTGGGATTTCTTCAAATAGAGGTAGAACTTTACTCACTCCTTATATAAAGGTGCATTGCTACTTCAGTGCAATCATATTTTCCTATTTGTGGCTACCATCAAGCACCCTATGACCCAGTTATCAAGGGGCATTCATGAGTGAAGACTACAGTACTCAGGTTCTATGTGGGGCAGTATTTGACATGTTTTTTTTCCTTCCTTCCTCCCTCCTTTCCTTTCTTCTTTACTTCCTTCCTTCCTTCTTTCCTTCCTTCCTTCCTTCCTTCCTTCCTTCCTTCCTTCCTTCCTCCTTTTATTTTTTTTTTCTTTTATGAGAAAGAATCTCACAAATTTGGCACTATTCTTGACTTTCCGATCTTCTTGACTTTAGACTTGTAGGTTTATGTCACCATGCTCAGCTGAGATATTTTGTCTTGTTATGTGACAAGACTGATCCAGTGAAGGCACTCATACATGTCCACTCACCATATAACACTGGGGGAAGGGGGTGGCTATGCTACCTTACAGGGCAGGCCCTTCACTAGTGGCCAGTGATAGGGAAGCCCACAAAAGAGCAAAGTATAAATACAACCAAAGCCCAACTTGGTGAGCCAATGAGCTTATTGAGGTTACACACAGGTTCATAAATGACTCAAAGACAGCTGTATGGCCAAAGCTCACCCTAGCATAGGTGACAGACAACTCACAAAACCTGGGAACAGGTAGCACACTGCACAGCCTGCAGGCAGCTGATAGGTTGGAGAATATCCTTTCCAAATGCTTCCGAACATCTTCCAGGAAGCTGGCCTGGCTTCTTCTTCCAGGCAGCTGGGCTAGTCTGAGTTTTCTTTGTACTTTGGTTTTCCAGAGAGTGACTCACAAAAGTTTTTATTCCTTACCCTGGGAGGGTATTGTGGGGTGAGTAGACATGAGTGACTTCCCAGGAAGAATCTTGTCACACAAGACAAAATGGACCTAGTCAATTTCAGGAGCTTCCTGAGGCTAGTTTGAATTGTTTACCTTTCCGTGTTTAGGAACTTCCCTGGAAGATGGAATGTTTCAACCCAAGAAGAAATTGTCAGACAACATGTCTAATGTAGTATTATTACTTACATCTGAAACAAATAAATTGGGGTAAATTTAACAGTACTCTGGTTTGTCTTGCTTTGAACATTTTCTAGTAATGTATAAGATGTTCATAAAGCAGAGTGCTCTCTTTAACACACACTAAAAATCGCAAAAAAAAAAAAATCTTCTTGTAAATTAAAACCTTTACAGGTACATGTGCATGACACAATAGCTCCCAAATATGTCAGGAGATAGCATAGTCTTTGTCTTTCTTCCATGCTTACTGATTTCACAGGTAAGGCATTTCTTAGAATAGTTTTAACATGTATTATTAACAATGAAATTAAACACTTTCATGTATTCTACACAATTGTATTCATTTTTGATTGACATTCTTTTTATGCTTATTGAGCTAAAGAGCTTTACATTGCTATCACAAATACCAGAGATAAACAACTTTAAAAAGGAAGAAATGTTTTAGCTCAGTGTTTCAGGGGTTCATCTTACATGTGCTTGGCACTATGCTGTCAGGCTAGAATATCGTGCATGGAGCAGCAAAGATGCTGACTCAGTGGGCATGAAGACATCAGAGAGAGGACAAGGCATGGATCCCAACACTACCTTACAGGGCAGGCCTCTTAGCAGTGACCTGACTTTCTGAGCCCTTCCAGGGTCCATGACTCCCAAGAGCTAGTGTCAAGCCTTTAAAATATGAGCCTGCGAAAACATTTAAGAGGCACTGTCTATATAAGCAAAAGAGATGTTTGTATATATGTTGTGAAATTTTCTAAGCTACTTCTGTGTGGGAGGAAAGGTTCATTTTATCCATCTTTTGATTTTGCTTCCAGTGGCTCTTGTGAGGCAGAAGTTTTGTATTTGTGCACAGTAAAATTTGTCAGTGATTAATGGTATATATCTGTTCTTTCTTGTCCCAATATTCAACCTTAGCCATCCTTCTTCCTTATTGAACCATATTTTTCTTAGTGATTTTAAATTCCTCCATATGGAATATTAAGTTTGTTTTATGTTTTGTTTCTTTTCTGCTTTCAAGACCCATTTTTCCAAGTGTCAATACAATATCACACTGTTTTTTTTTAATGGTTAGAAGTATTTTGATATTTGAGAGCTATAAGTACCGCATACTATGAAATATCTTTGGTTCTAGGCCTATAAACATGCTAACAACTGATGCCAGTGAGCGGGATGGTGCTCTCCTCCTTTGATGTGTCAAAGATTCGTGTCAGAGCACACAGCAATGGCAGAGGAGCCTCTGAGCCCTTTGATTCAGTCACATCACTGCTGCTAGGGATCCAGAGGTGTAATTCAAATTGAGGAATGCCAGTGCACGTGGGGACAGTCTCAGGCATATTTATTATGACAGAGAAAATTAATGAGAGCCCAATGGTCAATAACAAGACAATAATTAAATTTTGGAAATGATGTAAATGAAAAAACTCTATTAAAATAATAATTGTGAATGTATGCAGCATCCTATAAAATATCACTAGTGTAATAAATGTTATAGGAAAACTGAAACTCCATGATAATGTGTACAGGAATTGCATCTACATACGAGTGTTTAGCAATGATTAATCTGAGTTCCTTTGCAAAAGATTGAATTAGGAGGTTTTTTTCTCTTAGTTTTAAGTAATGGATGTTAAATATTTTCATGACCCCAAATAGTTTTCATTTGGAGGTTTTCCAAGAGTTATTATTTTATAACATATTTAACCAGTCTATTTTATTATGTTATTTTTCTTTAGCCATCAGTCAGCTTAAAGCACTTCAAAGAAATACTTTAATAATGCACTAATTATTTTGCTAAGAAGTGCCTAATACATAGTTTACCACAGCAGAATAACATTAAAATCTGAGTCATTAAGAAAAAAAAACCTGTCTTTTCAGAATCATCTTATTGTCTTATTGTCATAAAAATGGCAGTGCTATTCTAGAACACAAAATGGGTGGGATGCAAGGAAAACGGGGGGCAGCATGCAATCCTTGGTTGCAGGTTTCTCCTTTTATCCACATCAGATCAAAATCTCCTTTTCCCCTACTATCCTTGACAGACTTGTTCTGAGACTCGGATAACAGAAAACAGGAGCTTAAATGTAAGGTATTTCTCATAATCATAAAAGCACTCATTGTCATGTGCCCCCCCCCAACCCCCTTCACAGACCTGGTGTGGAGCTCTGCCTGCTTTGAGATACCAGCACTCCCCCTTCTCCCTGTGGAGGTTGCTGATACCTTTCAGAGAACTGGGTTAGAGAGGGGCCAATTATGTGCAGCTCCACACTTTCTAGGGCATGGGGGTTCCTCCCCTTAACCCTTACCCGGAAAATCACTGCTTCACAAATCTTGACCTCAGTAAAGGCTGAATGAGAAAATGCCCTGACTAACACTGACTTTGAAATATCTGAGAGGACACAGAGCTGAAAGCATCTATCAATAATTCATTTCAGGTTACCGGGCAGAATAGGATTCCTGCTGGTTTTCAAGCCGTTAATTGGTTGTTAGGCTCCATTAAGTCATGCCGGATGTGGAAGCATGTGCAAAGCTTAAAAAGACACAGGTTTTAAAAGCAGTGCTGTTCTTTGTACAACTGCTCTGACTTCTTTGACAGTGTGTGTGTGGGGGGAAGGCCAAGGTTAAAAACGGCTGGAAATTGAGATTTGACATTACCTTTCTTTGAGTTTTGTATCTAAAAACTTAAAAAAACAGGCTCGCCTATTGTTCTCAAACCATGCCCTTTCTCCCATGCAGAGACTCAAGTCAGTTTTCCAAAAATATTATTGATCCTCTTCAAATTTCCTGTTCATCAAAAACTAAGATTCCTTGAATATGATCCAGACACTTTACAAAATCATTTGAGGCTTAAAGCCTATGTGGTAGCAGAGTCCAGGCACCTTCGCGGACAGGGGTGAAAATCAGTACAAAGATGGAAGTCCAGGGATGCTTGCAAGTGTGGCCATCATCATTTGACAGGGCAATGATGAAGGGATTGGTCATCCTGTACATTTGTTTGGGGCAAATTTGGAGTTTGAGAAATCAGTATTTTTGTGCATCATTCAGCAAGTGGCTTCTCCCTCTAGGTCACAGAAGTCTTACATGAAAGGGTTCAAGGAGAGCTCTCAAGAGTCCAGTTTAAAGCCCTTCTTTACATCATCAGGTATCTTCCAGAAGAGCCACTCTGAGTCTCATTGAGTGTTACTCAGAAGTG
>JADRCD010238090.1:8177-30283 GCA_019843815.1 Montemys delectorum
TAAGAGTGACCTCCAGATATTCATTGAGTGACAGTAAGAGATGATGCTGAGTCAGCATGCTGAGACTGGGAAGAAAGGAAGTATGGGATGACAGGTTTATGTATAATCTCAGAACCTGCCTCAGTTAACGTGTACATACATTGAGTTGATTACTGACTTCTGTGAAAAGTTTTCCAACTTACAGGAGTTATACTTATATGACTGCGTATTCTGATATGCGTACATTACATTCTAAGAGACTGGAACTTCTGCTGAACAACACAGCCAGAGTTTACAAGACACATTCAGGTCACTTAAGACTAAGAGACAAGTTTTTTTATTTGATCAGATATTATTTATGTGGATTTTGAAATTGAAATTCATAATACACTTCATTCCAAGCAACTCTATCCAAAGTTTCAGTCTCTTGGAATCTAGAGATATTATAATCACTATGTATTATCACACTATCTTTTTTATATTTTTTAAGGATAAATATGCCAATGAAAGTGCTCACTAGTGAAGAGAAGGTCCAGATACAGTGTAAACACAATTAGCATCACTTTATTAATAGCTGTAAGGCTGAAAAGTTGACAAACACCATATAATACAGTAGGGGAGAGGCAGACAAAGGGGCACTCAGAATGACCAATTCCAAGCAAATCTTCAAAATAAGCTTCTGCATCTTCTCAGGTTGGGTCAGCTTCCTGTTCCTCCAGGGTTTCTGACACACTCAGGATGTGGTTACACCACTGTACCTTGCACAGTAGTAGACTGCAGAGTCCTCAGATGTCAGGCTGTGGAGTTCCATGTAGGCTGTGCTGGAAGATTTGTCTTCAGTGAATGTGGCTTTGCCTTTGAACTTCTGATTATAATTAGGACCACCATTGTAAGGATGAGTATATCCAATGTCCAGGACTCGACTTTGCCCAGGTCATATCACAGCTGGTGGATGTGTAGCCAGAAGCCTTGCAGGACATCTTCACTGAGGTCCCAGGCCTCACCAGCTCAGCCCCAGACTGCTGCAGCTGGACCTGGGGGTGCACACCTGTGGAGAGAAAGGCAGAGTGGATGTTGGTGCCATCTCAGGCCCTGTCTATCTTTCAGATTTAGAACTGGTGAGCCCCTTACCTGCAGTTACTGACAGGACAAAGAGAAAGACCCAGCTCCATTCCATGGTTAGAGTCAGTGTGATCAGGGACTGTGGAGAGGACACTGATCATAGGTTGTTTTCATGGTGTGTCCATGCCACAGACTTGGGCAATTTGCATATTCATGAGCAGAGTACTTTTTTTATTCTTTTTTTCCCTTTTTTCATTGGATAGTTCCATTATTTACATTTCAAATGTTATCCCCTTCCCTGGTTTCCAACCCCCCACAAGAAAACCCCTATCCCATCCCTCCTCCCTCTGCTTCTACGAGGGTGTTCCCCATCTACCCACTCCCAGCTTTACACCCTCATATTCCCCCAGGGAGCAGGGTATTTCTTAGACAAGTACTTAGTCCAGCTGGAGAAGTACTGGAGAGGAAGGGCTAAGAAGGGGGAACAAAATACTCACAGGAGGAAATATGGAGACAAAATGTAGAGCAGAGCCTGAAGGAAAGGCTATCCAAAGACTGTCCCACCTGGGGATCCATCCCACATACATTCACCAAATCCAGACACTATTGTGGATGCCAGATAGTGCTTGCTGACAGGAGCCTGATGTAGTTGTTTCCTGGGAGGCTCTGACAGAGCCTGACAAATACAGAGGTGAATACTCACAGCCAACAATTGGGCTGAGCACGGGGTCACCAATGGAGGAATTAAAGAAAGGACTGAAGGAGCTGAAGGGGTTTGCAACCCCATAGGAAGAACAATATCAACCAACCGAAACCCCCAGAGCTCCCAGACACTAAAGCACCAACTGGAGTACACATGGAGCTACCCATGGTTCCAGCCACATATGTAACAGAGGATGGCCTTGTCGGGCATCAATGGAAGAAGACACCCTTGGTCCTGTGAAGGATAGGTGGCCCAGTGTAGGGAAATGGGAGGGCAGGGAGGTTGGGAGTGGTGGGTGGGTGAGCATTCTCATAGAAGTTGGAGGAGGGAGGATGGGATGGAGGGATTCCTGAGTGGAAACTGGGAAAAGGGATAACATTTGAAATGTAAATAAAAAAATATCCAATAAAAGAAAAAATTAAGATGTGAAGGGAAGGTTTTGTCAGGAGGAATTTTCTTTTCAGAGAAAAAAATATTTTTTCTTTTTCTTTTTTTTCTTTTTTTTTTTTTTTTTGGTTTTTCGAGATAGGGTTTCTCTGTATATATAGCCCTGGCTGTCCTGGAACTCACTCTGTAGACCAGGCTGGCCTCGAACTCAGAAATCTGCCTGCCTCCGCCTCCCAAGTGCTGAGATTAAAGGCGTGCACCACCACTGCCCGACTCTGGACTGTTGTTTTTTTAGTGTTTGCTTTATAAAATTAGGGATACAAAAATTATGCATAAAGGTTTATAATTGTTATATATCTTAGATGAATTGTTCTGTTTACCATTATGCAATGAATCTTTTAATCTTTTCTAATTAATTTTATAGTTGAATATTTATTTTGACTGATGTGAGAGTAACTACATCAACTTTTTTATATTTTCCAGTTGCTTAATGGTTTTTTTTTTTTTATCCTTGATAAGTTTTTTGATAAATGTGTTTCCTGAAGACAGAATATAGTTGGGTTATTTAAATCTAGTTCATTTGTGGTATCTTTTTGATAATGCATTGAGGCCACTTACATGTAAGGTTAATATGAAAAGATGTTTGCTATTTCCTATAAATTTGTTTGGAGGTGTTGTGTTTTCCGAATATTGTTTATTTTCTTCTCTCCGTATTACTTCTGAGGGTTTGATGAGCTGCTGTGTTGGACATGGTTGAGTCTTCCTTTTCTAGCTTACTTGTCAGCAGTGAGACTACCTTTCACCTTTCTTCCTGTAAAACATTCCACTACGAACTTCCTGTAGTGCCCTCTTGATCATCATAAGCTGCGTCATATTGTATTTTTTTGAAATACTTTTTTCCCATCAATTTTGAAAGATAGCCTAGAAGGGTATAACATTCTTGGTTCAGAGCTTGAAATATTGCATTCCATGTCTTTCCAGTCTTTATGGTTGCAAGCAAAGGCCCTGGGGTAATTCCATGATTTCTATCTTTGTATGTGATTGGTGTTTTTGCATGCTTCTTTGGTAATGTTTCTTTGTTTTCTTATGTTTGACATCCTCATTGTAATATTACAAGCTTGTGACTATTTGGTGTTCTACATATCTCTTATATTTTGAAGCCTACTTCTTTTTGTAAATTTGCTATAGTCTCTCTAGCTAGTTGATCCTTTTCATTCACTTTTACCTCTGCTTCTTCAACATTGTGAATTCTTAGGTTTGGCTTCTTGGACATATCCTGAACTTCTTAGAAATATCATTCATGTTACTGAACTTTTTCCTTATAAATATCTGTTTATATTATTTGCTCGACTATATCCTCCAACACACTTGTTGATTCATCCTTGGACCTGAATATTTTTCCTTGAACACAAATTTTTCCCAGACCTAACTCTCTTTATAGTGTAATTATGAAAGCTCATTGAATTTTGTATGACTCACCCTTTGCATCCTATCATGAATAGTGGGTACATTCTACTCTTGATTCTAAGTTTATTATATCTTTCTAGCAAAACATCTAAAATCATCTCTTAAAACTTCCTTCCTAAGATTATTTGAAACAAATCTGGAATTCATCTAACAACATTAATTCATGAAGTTCATGTTTACGTTGATCTGCAGAAAGCCTGCTCAGTAGGCTGCACTGATGCCCAGGAACACTTAAGGTATGTAGTGGTGACAGGAGAGGCATATCCGCAAGAAGCAATCCCAGGATGCCATCTCTTGGAGACTTGCCCTTCGGTGCTCACCCAACACAGACCATGCAAAGACAGTGAGCCACGTCCACAGAGGTCACCTGCTAGCCTTAGCCTTTCTCCATGGCTCCTGACAAAATGGACTCATATAGCATGCACTATGAATGATCAACTTTTTCTAAACTTCCTCAATTTTTTAAATGTTTCTTAATGTTCTGTGTGGATCTACAAGCCTCAGTGTGATCTCTGAGGATAAATATAAATAATCTTTACATGACAGAGTAATCACAGTAATCACAATTGTCCTTGTTGGATTAGGCAGGGAATGGAAGGAATAGAGAAGGAGACTGCGACAGTTGAAGCAAGCCACTAAGGTGCTGTATTAAAAGCAGGAAGGATTCATGAACTAGAAATATGAAAACTCATTCTCCTGAGTTCATGGAAGGTAGCAAATGAACTTCCACCTGAAAGGTAAAAAAGACATTTATTAGGAAGCTGATCTTGAAAATTAGATGGCTAGAATTCTGAGAGAATACATGTGTATATTTTTTATTTATTATTTTATTTTATTTTTGCTTTTTATGACAAAGTCTCATTATGTATCCTTGACTGACCTGAAACTCACTATGTAGACTACCCTCAAAGTCACAGAAATCTGTATGTCTTTTCATCTAGAGTGCTAGGACTAAAGGCGTATAGTACCGCATCTGACCATGCACATTAACATGTGATTCTGTGTTATAAGATATATTCTGTATTATAAATGTAGAAGTATACTTAGATGTTGGTTTCTACAAATGGAGTTCTGTTATGTCTGATGCATGAATATTTGGAGAATTCTGATAGTGGATAATCTTTTGAGGATGGGTGGATTTTGCTGTATCTGAGTGAAAATTCTAAGAATTTATTTTCCTACATGTATGTGTATAAACTATATTTATATGTGCATTTCTCTCTCTGTCTCCCTGTCTGTCTCTGTTTGTGTGTGTTTGTGTGTATGTGTGTTGGCCAGTTGTGAGTTTTTACAATATTCACCATCAACTTCACTAATTTACAGATAAAGAGATATAAATTCTGAGGTCAGTTTGAAGTTTTGTCCATTTAGTGAGATACAATTAGTAGGTTAACCTTGGGGCTGTGCCATATACTCAACCACAAATTCTTGACCAGATTTGTACATAATGTTGTCTTAAATCTTATCAGGAATTGTTTGGTTGACCCTACTACATTTGTGCCTATATTGCACAGTTATTCTCTAGGACAGAATACCCAGTTACAAAATCTTCTAATTTCTCTTTCATAATGTGATAGACATGAATCTAAAGCTGTTTGGTTGGGACAGCAGAGCAGTACGTGGACAAGTGTTTTTAGTGTCATCACTGAGTACAAGAAAACTGACTCAGACTGGTTGGCATGGTAGACACTAACCATTGCTACTCATGACTAGTATGTTAGTCATGCTAGACTTTGGATGGTTAAGGATGTCAGAATATATGGAGGGAAAAACTCAGAAAGGCCTGTGAAGTCTTAGACAACAAACAGGTGAACACCATGGCTTGAAAAATTACAACTGGCAATTAAGAAAATATTGAAAACTGTCAACTGATTGTTATATGGTGATGGGATAAAAAGTGATTTTAAGATTTGAGTACAATATGAAATAATTATATGAATATTGTTAATGTATCCATCATGTTAAATGATTTGGGAACAGTGAAAATACACACAAAAAGAAACCATTCATAATATATTCCTAATGTAAAAAACTGTATGTAAGTGAATAATTTGAAATAATCTGGCATAGAAAGGAATCATATGGGAAAGTCCAGGATGAGTCAGATAATTTATACTCACTGAAGCATTAAATCTGATTGTTTCGGAAAACTTTAAGAAATAGTCACATTATACAGTTAACTGAAAAGCCTATAACTTTATTCATATATTTGCCTAAATATCTATTTATAGATATATAGATTAATATATTTTAAAAATCATGTACCCTCTGAGTAATTTAGTATATATTGAAATTTCTCTGTTAATAAATATGGAAAGATAAATTAACATTATCAGAAATTATTACTGTATGAAATCCATATTCTTCCTTTACAATGAATTTTGTCTTTTAATTTTTTGTTGAATCCATACACAGATAATAAAATGCATTGTAATGGCAAAAATGCAAAAACAATCCAGAAACTGATGGCTCTAGAAAACTAAAACCATGAAATTTAAATCCACTCCCTGGTCTGCTTGGGGCTACCGCTAGTCTCTAGTGCCCCCTGCTGGTTCTGGGCACTCACTGGTGTCTTTGAGCATGTCTTGAGGGAAATTTTTGTCTGGGATTACCCTAGGATCTACTCATTGTGCATCTTTCTCTGGCACAGTAATTCTTTGCTGTATCCACAGCTCTCAGGTGGCTCATTTGAAGGTGGGCAGTGTTCCTGAAATCATATCTTGAAATGGTGAATCTCTCCTTCGTGGGTACAACATATTCAGCTTGTCCCGAATGAAACCTACCGACTCCAGAATCTTTCCTGGAGCCTGGCAATGCCAGTGTATATGGAAGTCACTGAATGTAAATCCAGACCCTTCACAGTAGAGTCTCAGAGATCCTCTGCCAGAATAAAGCCTCCTCCAGACTGCACCAGATATACTTCACAGTGAACACCTAAGAACACAACAGTGTGTGTAAGAGATGGACGAAAGAGAGAGAGAGAGAGAGAGAGAGAGAGAGAGAGAGAGAGAGAGAGAGATGTATGCACTACATCTTCCAATATGTTATGTTATCATTCAAAATCTTCAAAGCAAGAACCAAACTGTGCCCAAACTTCATGGTATGTCCTCTGAGTTAATCCAATGAACAATGGAGACCTCAGAAATGCTGGCCTCTCTATCTCTGGGCTGTAGGAACAACAGCTGAGCTATTTACTAGACCACGGAACCCTTTATTTGTATATCCCCATCCCTTCCATTTCAAACAAATAAAATTACTGGATGAAGACTCGTGAAATTAACATCACCCTGAATGGTCCCAAGGTTACTGCAGTAGGTGCTGCAATGTAATTCCCTTTATATTTTCCAAATAGACCTAGTGTCCACTTCAGAAATCATGTGGTATTTAAACGTACCCTCTTGGTGTCTACTCCTTTCACTGTACTGGGATATGGTCCCTTTGTCAATACATTCTCTATGGTTTTTATAATAAAGACATATTATATTTTGGCAAAGCATTTTTATGCATCTATTGAGATGATCATGTGACCTTTTTTCAAGCCATTTACATATCCTATTACATTTATTGACCTGAATACTTTGAATGACTCCTGCACTTCAGAGATAAATTCAATTTGATCATGGTGTATAATCTTTTTGGAGTATGTCTGTATTCTATTTGAAAGTATTTTATTGAGTAATATTGAGTCTATGGTCATCGGGAATGATGGCCTATAGTTTTCTCTTTTTTTCTGTCTTTACCACTTTGGATATTAGAGTTATTCTAACTTTACAAAAGGATTTTGGCCATGCTCCTATTGTTTCTGAATGTTTAAACAATTTAAAAATTGAAGCTGGTGCTTCAGTTTCCTAGAAATCAGGAAGCAGAGACAGGCAGATATGTGTGAGTCTGAGGCCAGATGATGACTATGAATATATAGATTTAGATATATCTGAGACTGAGGAACTCAGTTTGAGTTTCTCATGCCATCAACATCAACTAATTCATGCAATATAAGACTATATTTTAATCTGAATAATGATAGTATGTCTTTCCTATTTGGGATGGGATAAGAGTCAAAGAGAATCGATAATGACACCACACAAAGATTCACAGAATTTCCCAGCATCCCATACTTTGAGCAAGTCTCACTAGCCAACCACAAGTTGAGGGATTACACAGAAGCCCAAGCCTGTGAGGGTTAACCATTAAAGCCTTTCTAGACACCCCTCATTATGTAATCCAATGTTTTTGGAACATACTAGAATACTCAGCAATGGTCACTTGTGTGCTTACTGAACCTGAGTACCAACCCTCATGACACTCTTTAGTAAACTCATTAAAAAAAAAGAAATCTTAAACAAACCCACGGATTTGTTTTCAAAATCTTGACAAGTGACTTTGATTATTGCACACCAGGCCTTTTGGGCACATGTAAGTTTACTTTCACTGTAACCTACCACTGCTTATGGATACTTCCACTAGGAGAAGATTGTCCTAGAGGCTGAATATTTGGAGATTATTTGGGGAAGATTATCCTGGGCCCTGTGGGATGATTTGCAGAGAATATTACTGATAATTAATTACATTTAATTGCATATTAGATATTGGAAACCAAGATACACCTAGAGACAACATGCTCCTGAAATATTAGAATCCAGGAACCCTATAATGGCACTTTTTAAACAAAAAACTATTGTAGTACTCTACAGATCCAATATCTATCAGTACAACTTGCTTTTATCTGAAATATATTTTGATATTCAGAACATTTACCTGAAATGTTCTCAATTTTCTGCTTCTTCCAGAATTCTAAATTTCCCTATTCAACAAAAGTTGAAAAGAAGGTTGCTTCAGTTTGATATTGCTGCTACCATAGCACCAAAACTTTGACTATCTCCAATGTACACTAAGCTGAAGCAGTTTATAAATTTACACCAACTTCAGCTGAACCAAATGCTTGCTTTTTAACTTACTTTTTAAAGAACTTTCAACACACTTTAACTGCTAAAAAATCTGAAACACTGGGATGCTATGAAAACCAGACATTTAAAAGACTTTCTTTCAGAAAACAGACATATTAGACAAACTGTCATGGCCATGAACAATGCTTTGACATAGAACTCCTGCCTAGCACACACATAAAAACCACATCCCTTGCTAATGGTAGCTGCAGAGGGCATTGGTAACCTCATGAGAACGGGTGTTGGACCTATAACTGATACAACCATCAGTATTCTCAACCCATTTGAAACTTGGAAATATGATACACAAGGTGTATGTCATACTCTGTTGGGCACCATACTGCCACCACCATGGCAGCTGCCACACCATATACTGGGCATTGCCGTGTGGTGGGGGAAGGAAAGGGATGGGAGAGAATGACCTGCGTCCTGCCACAGGTCTGGTACTCTGGGTGGCAGACGCAGTTATCTGTCCAATTGCCCCCACTCTGCTGGATGGGCGTCTGGATCCCAGTCCTCAGGAAGCAGGATGGGAGAACAGCTGGGGAGGGTCACTGGGCCTCACGGTGGCCAAGCACACAGTTTCTAGCCCCTGGGCATCACAGATGATACTAAACACCACAGAAAAGCTGAGAATGAACTGGGGGCCCCAGAGTAGCTCAGTCTGCTCTGGGGGCCGAAGGGAGGGTACAAGGAATTAAGCTGTTATTGCTACACTTTCCAGGAGATATTTTAATCTGGTCAGCTATTACACAAGCTCTCAGGCTGTAACTTTGACTATCTTGACTTGTTCAAGTCTTGTGTTTGTAACTATTGCTGCAGAGAGTTCATGTGCACAATGGTCACAAAGAGTCCTGACATTGAAATTCATGTCAATCCATCTCACATCCTGGATCTTTTACACCTTCCCATCCTGCTTTTGTGATTGTTCTTGAGTTTGGGGTAGAACATTTATATCATTTATATAGATGACTCACTTGTAACTGAGTATTCAGACATTTGTTCTCTGCATATAGAAGCAGCAATAATCTACTGGGTATAAACATAAATATTATAAGGCAGTTTTATAACTTGACCATTAGCAAGGCAGCTAGAGTCTACCTGGCCTATGTCATCTGTGGCCATGGGCTTTTGACAATGTTTACCTGGGATGCAGTCTTTCCTATAGAGCAAGACATATATCCAACTAGAAAGTAGTTGGTCACTACATAACAGTCAACTTCTAGTGAAAATGATTTACCTGAAGGCTGATATTGTAGCCTTCAAGGAGGGGTACTACATAAGATCACTGATGTCTTTGCTCTTATTCTACACTGCATGGTACTGTCCTGTACAGGAAACCTAAGGAACAGATAAATTATACTGGTCAGTTAAAGATTGATTTCTCAATGTCCTGTACTGTAGTCATTAGACAAGTGCAGATTAAAAGAAAAATAATGTCCCAATTAGAACTCAATCATATAATGATAGGAAAGAATGAAATGGCTGTTGAAAAAGTATAATCTTTACTCATTGTTGATGCCAGTGTAAACTAGTACAGTGTTCTGATTTGGGGATTCTTTTTGAAAATATCACCAAAAAGAGTAAATATATCTGTACTGGGTCCCAGTTCTATCCCTCACAAACATATACTCAAATGAATCTATATTACTATAAAGTCATATACATGCCCATGTTTATTTCTTCTCCAGTCACCGCAGCTGGGAAATGGAATCCATCTAGATTTACAACAAAGGACAAATAGATACTGGCAATGTACCAGGTATAGACTATGAAATATTCCTCACTGGTAAGATAAGAACTATGAAATGAGTACATATGTGGAAGAACCTGAAAAAATATTCAATGAGTTCATCCACATCCATAGAAACAAATTCTTCCTGTTTTCTTTTATGTATGGTTCCATGATTTTCATATATTTTAAGCTTGTAGAAGCCAAGAGGCTAGAGATGGGCTATTGTGTTCTGCAGAATTGAAGGATATGATATAGTAAAATAGATAAAATGATAAAATGATAAAATGATAAAATGAAAGCAGAGTTGTCAGATAGTTGAGGCATGATATTTCAAACATTGAATGGTGGTGAGAAATGGAGACTAAGACATTGTTGCTGCATAAACCATAATAAAGGGTCATAAGAGAGGAAATATGAAATGTAGAATATTCAGTATAAGTAAAAATAAAAATATAGAGGATATAGAATGCATGTAACTTGATAAAAACAAATTAAGAATATTGGGAGTAAAAAAGTGCATTTTGCAGTATAAAGCTACAAAATTTAAAAGCTGATTTCTAAACAAATAGTCAAAAAATAATCAACAATTCATAGTTGTCTAGAACACATTTGGGAATATCTATATGTTTATGGATTACATTTATTTTCAGAATGTAATATGAGTTTATGAATCTGCTGATATACTATTTTTATCAAAAATTGTACATTTAAGAAAAGTATGAAAAACATGATATGCAGACTAGAAGTTTAGTTATTAGTATTATTCCAGTGGTCTGGTCCATCACAGGACTCATACGCATGTGAACATATAGAGACTGTGACAGCACGCATAGGGTATGCACAGACTCTATCCAAATGGAGTCCCAGTGTTGAGAAAGGGACATGGACACAGGTTCTCACACTTAACCAAGAAGTTTTTGAGCTCAAATCTTTTTGAGCATAGAAGCAGTACATATCATTCACAATAGTTTCATGTAAGTTAAAAAAGGAAACCACACACCACAACTCTGTTGAGGACTCTCAGCCCCATTGTTCCCCCTGGTTAGTCTTGAACTTCCATGCTGGGAGGTTTACATTGAAGTTGCCAGTCTGGCGTGAGCAGTAACATATCCATGCAACCACTGCGCTTGCAGGGCTCAGATGCAGGGAGAAATGACTCTTGTTCATCTGGAGATGATGACTGATGTCTCAACATATGATTTTAAGTTTCTACATTATTATTAATGGTGCTCTCAAGGTCATCCTCTTTCTTATTGGCAGTTGGACCCAGCTCTAGGGGTCTTATTTGCAATAAGGTATAAACAGGCAATATCAGGGTCCTTGTTTTATTCATCAGGCTGTGCCTCATTCAGAGCAGCTGAGGACAGAAGAACAATGAGTGAGTCTTGAGCACCACCCCATATATCCATGTATGAATCCCTGGGACAAGCATACACAGGAATCAATCAGTATAAAAAGGAGGAACCACTGTGGTACTCACAGAAAAGTTTCCAGTTCAAAAAGAAATCATATTGTAAAGAAAGTAGAAATCAAGCAAATGTATTCTGCTACTCAATTGATTACCAACCGCATGGGCATCCATTTGATGGGATGAGAATAGAGAGGAAATTCCCATGACAAGGATCCTAATGGGCATAGAATATATGTGCTTAGAAAGCTTTATCTCTACCTGAGCAGCTTGTCAATCATGGTCTTCTTATTCTTGGGCAGGACATGTGTTAGTAAAGCTTTTCAAGAGTTGATGTCTCATTAATGAAAGGTATATTTGGAATATTATCCCAGGATTAAGAGAAATGAATAGCACTGTGTAGTAATATGTGCACAAATGTACTTAACTATCTGAAGTATAACTACTCATATTAAAACAAAACTTCATACTAGGTGAAATAAGAATATTCATACATATTGTGCTCTAACTTAGGGCTCACAAATTGGAAGCACCAAATATTGCAGGGCAGAAAGAGGAGGACCCGTTGAATGCATGTTCTGTCTTTCATACCTGGAATCCATATGATGTCATATAATTGTCAGTTTACAGGGCAGCATCCTCAGGGAACCAGTGATTTGTGACTATAGATGAACAAATATCCCTACAATCCAGAAGGTTTGATTGTTTTATCTTGGCATTACAGAACCCCAGAAGTGCTGGATAATGTCTATACCTCTTTACTTCCTATTGCAGTACATGGGATGCTAATGGATCACATAGGTTGCAATGCACAAGAATGCAAACCTACTTAAGCAGTAGGAACATAGATAGACATCGTCCTCTTATAATGTAATCCATTCAAAAATGTCTGTGCTCCTTACAATGTAAATAGGCATTGTGAGTTTATTCCCCTAAGTTAAACTTATATGAGGATCATAATTCTTGCTGATCTTGAGCAATGTCTATGAAACTGTGCAGGAGCTTTCCTTGAATACAAGGAAAACTTGATTTCTGGCATTTCCCTATTCCCCCTTTCACTGCGTATTATTTTTCCCTTTCCTCTAGTTCTACCCTCTTTTCATTGATGACAAATCCTTAGCAGTTGCTTTTAGACCTGTCTATATTTGATGGCCCTGAACACCACTTAAGGGACTGGGCACCATTTTCACTATCCCTGGACCCTTTGCAGAGAGGATTGTGTCTGTAAACTGGCTCATATCTTCTCACTCTGATTCCTTCACAGAATTATACAACATGGTGTACTCAGCTTTCAAGCATATAAGACGCAGGATATTTTAGGGAATGTTTTAGAGTTGTTTTAGGGAATCTCTGGGATTTTCATTCTGTAAGGTAACTCTGAAGTCACTGACAAATTCTGCAGCTTACTGATCTGGGATAATGTCCTGAATCACCATCTGGAATTACTAAACAGTCCTCAACAAAAAAGTGAGGATCACTGTCACACTCATTATCCCAAAGACTACAAAACACGGTCTTGTATCATTGTGGTTAGTGTTCTGCAACAGTCATGTGATTACAGGACATGTGAATGAGGAAGAATATAAGTTTAAAATCAGTGATAAATGCATATCACTGCACTTCCACCCCACTCCCAGAATCTCATGAGAGGACCTGGGATAATTAAAAATATTTGTGGAAAGTATCTGAATATACCCGGATTGTGGGGGCAAACACCTTTAATCCCAGGATTTTGGAAGTAGGGACATTTGGATTTCTGAGTTTGAGGCTAACCTTGTCTACAGAGATAGTTCCAGAACAACCAGAGCTATAAAGAGAAACTCTGTGTGGAAAAACAAAGCAAAACAAAAGAATACTTTAAAGCAATGTTGGGCATATCCTAGGAATTAGATATTGGTTGTGTGATCAAACTCTTTGGCTCCAAAGTTATTGACCCAATTATGGTAGATAAATGTGCTCACATAGACACCATCATGGGTATAAGCATATAGTTTTACTATGCCTGTCTTAGCTCTAAATAAAAACACCAAGACTTATATCTCTCAATTATAGCTTTAAGCCTTATTTTACTCTTGTTCCCTACTAGCTCTTATAACTTAAATTGATCAATCTATATCAATCTTATGTTCTGTCAAATGGTTTGTTAGTTACCTCTCCTTCAGTCTTGGCCTGTTTCTTTCCTCTGCATCTGGCTGGTGATATCTGCTCCTGTCCTGATGATGTCTTGAAGGACAGGGAGCAATACAGTGATGGAAATTGATATATCATCTTTGCTTTTAGTGACAGAGTCTTGTCTACCTGTGGCTATTTTTGATTATGTGTGGAAAAGAACATTGCCCTATGAAGATTCTGTACATGTTCTGAGAAATTGTCTCAACAGTGAAACATTTAATGTTCTCCACAGACTCTTACCTTATTATTGTCAGTGCAGGAAGACAGAAATGATAAGAGATGGGTCAATAGAACAATAGGCAACTGACCAGAAATTACTGGAAACTCTACAATCAGGTTGTACATGAACATGCCAGAAATAACTGAACATGTTTTGTCTTTCTGTGCTGTTCTAATTTCCATAAAAGAAAGAAGTACACAAGATTTAGGGCCTTTTATCCCAGTTTGTTCAGTTTAAATTACCTTTGTTTATTGGAAAAATGTTATAAACAATATATTCTGATCACACTTTTCTTCTCCCCAACTCCTCCTAGATCTTCATGCCTTTGCTACCAACACAACTTCACACCCTTTCTTTCTCTCACTCTTTAACCAAACACAAACAAAAACATAAAAACATTTTCTGTCTCTTTATCTCTCTCTGTTACTAACCACCCATCTCTCTTGTCACACACACACATACATACATACATGCATACATACATACATACATACATACATACATACACATATACACACATATACAAACTCAAAAGAACACAAAATCTGAAATCAAATACACATGAAAAGACTAATAAGACAAAAATGCCTAAATAGCGATATAAGACAAACTCTATAAATATGTCATTGTGTTGGTCTGGTGTGTCTACCACCTGGGCATAGGGCCTACCTTCTAATGTGGTTAATACAGAAAGTAAGACTCCACTAAAGCAGACATACTGTCCATTGTAAATGAATACAAGCTGCAGATAGAGTCTTAGCTGGTGGGGGAAGTACATGTCCACTTCCTCCTCTCTGCAGAGTCCCACTGGCTTGAACTGATCTAAGCCCTGTGCTTGTTCCCAACAGTCTACAGGAGTTCACATGTGCATCAATACTATTGTGTCTGGACGAGACTGTTTCTTTAGAGTCATCCATCATTTCTGCTATTGCAATCATCCTTTGCAATGATTCATTAGTCATGGGAGGAAGGTTTGATGGGATAAACACATTTAGTACCAGTGCTCTACAAATTAGTCATTTGTGGTTCTTTCTTGCTTCCCATATACTAAAAATATGTCTGTGATGATGGTTAGAGGAATTACTGGTTTAAGTGTATGGCTATGTAAATAAAAATCAGTTTATTGATATGTTGCTCTATGGCCTAGCCAATTTCAGTTTCTTGGCAATTCTAGCTGAGTCAGCTATCACTAACCCTAATCTTAACCCTAACCCTAATCTCATAGACCTTAAATCCCATCAGAGCATAAAGGATTAATCCCACAATGTTTGTGCCCCTATTGTACCAGCATAACCCATAGGTAGGTAACTATTGTAGACAACAGGGTTTACAGCTAGATTGATTTTTACCATTCTCATCTGATACTAAACAAAGTACTTCCACTACCACGAACACTAATCAGTAGGAATGAAGTTTCTACTTGGGCACAAGCTTAACTTCTCTGTGTTTAGTGTGATATAAAAGTGCTGTCTCAAATGATATGGTGTTAAAATTAGTTTGTGGAGAGAAACTAATAGACTTCAGAATATCCTCAATTATTTGGGAGTATCTATGGACATTCTCTGGTCAATGACTCAATTGGAGAATCCTCATCCAGTAATTCCCATCTTCATCATATATAGCTGTTTACTGAAGGAGAACACTACAATAATTTGGAATCTTCTGCTGTGGGAATTTGAAACCTAAGACTGAGTGGAACTATCGCTCTGAACCATGTGGTGAACACACCAAACATCCTTCAGCTGTATAAAACAAAACACAGACAGAATCATTTCTGAATATCTTAATAGGGACCTAGGGTGAATAACAGAAATAGAAAATTCTTTAGCCTAAGAGCAAACAGGAAACCACAGAGGCCAGCAGGAAAACTGTGGCCATACCCTCTTATGATATAATAGGAAGGAATAAGCTGAGAATCACCCTGAAATACTGCACAGCTGAAAACTGAGGCTATGTCAATGCACTAGCTTAACATAGTAGTATGTAGCAGTATCTGCAGTGTCCACACTGGTAATCTTGAGGAATGTGTGATTATTGGAGGTGTCCTTGGAGATTGTGAACCAGCTCTTCAAGGGTAGGTTATAGATTTACCATCACTCCACCAAATGTTTGCCAGCCACTCCAGACCCTTCCCTGAAGACTAACAAATCCAACTCACACCCATACCAGTAGTGCTCCATGAAAACCCAGAGAAAGAGAAAGTCAGACTGAGGGTCTGGAAATGCTCTAATATCCCAGGGCCAAACTCTTTCAGAGTAACCTGGGACAGGATATCTGTGGAGAAGAAGAAAAAGGAGAGGTAAGGTTGGAACAGGTAAGGAGAGAAAAATTCATCCCTTAGAAAGCCTTAGCACTCACATGCATGGACAATCAGCAGCAGGAAAGAGGAAGTAAGCTGGTCTATGTCTGCACACCTCTGAGTATACAGGCCCAGCTTTGGCTTTTCAACCCAAGTTTGGGTGGATCCAGGAGAGATTGAATTCCCGCACCAGGCGCTGTCTCTGATGGTAAACTTAAGTTTTAGGACTCAAGAGGTATCAGTCTATAATAGGAAATGCAGGAACCCTAAGGAGAGTTCATTTCTGCTTCCCATAAAGCATAGGTAATGCACAAGACCAGGTTCCTCAGTACACAACAATTCTGGTGAATGATGATGGGATGCAGAAGAGTTGAGAGATACCCTCACTGTAACACGGAGGTCCAAACTCTATTCACTCATCTAGGAATCATTTCCCTATTTTTTTGCAAAGAAGACAAATGAGACACTCAAAGGGGAGATTTTATTCCTACCTTGATGACACTCTGTGTAAGACTTATCATTATATATTTTTTCCACAAAATTAGTACAGTAATTTTTTACTTCTTGCATAATGTGAGTATATACCATCTCAAGGCTGGCATTATGAATAATATAATTCCATGAAAGAGAGTGATTTCATTGACTTTAGTGATGTGTCAAGTTCTGGCTCACATATTTGAGATTTCCATCTAACCTCTGCCCGGAAGCCTCCCTGTGCTCCAGCCATGGCCACCAACCAAACCAAGCAGCCTGCTGAGGTAGCCACCTGAAATAGCCAGATTCTTTCCTTCATGAGGTAACCTGCCAGGTAACCTCCTCCTACCCTTTTCACTTTGACCCTGACCAGAGCCTGCCCAAGGGTCACTACTCTGTTCTCAGATCTTCCACGACATACAATGGTGTCTGGGATGTCCAAGAGTGAGAACGTGATGTCTCTGGCCTCCATGCGACCCAAGGACCCCAGAACCAGCTCTTCCACTGTCCCCAGCGGCATCTGTGATGCCCGAGAGTCAAAGCCTGACTCTGGCAGTTCTGCAGGAACACTAAACTGTGCCTTCATCACCCATATAGCAGTATCCCACCGCTTCTCACAGTCCAATGCCCACCCTGTGGTTCCATGAGGTCCATGCAGTCAGACTTCCTGTGTCCTGCTTTGCCCAGCAGCCCTAACACTGAGAGGACATGGGACCCCATTTTTACCCCACAGTACTATCTCCAATTTTCTGAGGAATGGCCATACTGATTTCCAGAGTGGTTATACCAGCTTGCAATCCCACCAGCAATGGAGGAGTGTTCCTCTTTCTCCACATCCTCACTAGAATCTGCTGTCATCTGAGTTTTTGATCTTACCCATTCTGACAGGTGTGAAGTCGAATTTCAGGGTCATTTTGATTTGCAATTCCCTGATGACTAAGGTTGTTGAACATTTTTTTAGTTGCATCTTGTCCATTTGATACTCCTCAGTTGAGAATTCTTTGTTTAGCTCTGTACCCCATTTTAATAGGGTTATTTGGTTCTCTGGAGTCTAACTTCTTGAGTTCTTTGTATATATTGGATATTAGCCTCCTATCAGATACAGGATGGTAAATATCTTTTCCCAATCTGTTGGTTACCATTTTGTCCTATTGACAATGTCCTTTGCCTTACAGAAGCTTTACAATTTTATGAGGTCCCATTTCTTAATTGTTAATCTTAGAGCATAAGCTATTGATATTCTCTTCAGGAAATTTGAGACTGGAAACACTTTAATGGGACTAAATATTAACATGTACCCTCAGAATCTACCTCAATTATCACATACATACATTCAGTTGATAAATGAGATCTGCAAAAAGTGATTTAGTATTACTTCTTTCTATCATATAGAAATTACACTAATGTTGTTTTGTGTCAGGAGCCATTTTGCCTACTACCACAAAAGCCTGTCTGTCAGGCAGAGTCAAGGCAGGAGGATTGAATGTTCTGTTAATCTTAGAGGAAGCAAGTGGGAGGCTTCTGGATAGGAATAGATATGCAATGTATGTCAGCCATTGTCTCTGCCAGATTGGTGACTTTGCTTCCCACAAAACTGTAAAGTATATTATAAGGGTTTGTATATTCTAGGCCCAGGTAGTGGCACAATTAGAAGGTGTAGCCCTGTTGCAGTGGGTGTGTCACTCTGGGTGTGGGCTATAAGATTCTCATCCTAGCATCCTAGAAGCCAGTATTCTGTTAGTACCCTTCAGATGAAGATGTAGAACTATCAGCTTTAACTGCACCATGCCTGCCTGGATGATATCATGCTCTCCTGCCTTGATGACACTGGATAGAACCTATAAATCTATAAGCCAGCTCCAACTAAATGTTGTCCTTTATAAGACTGGTCTTGGCCATGGTGTCTGCAGCAGCAAAAGCCTAAATAGGACAGAGGTTTGATACTACAGCCTGGGGTGTTGCTTTGATATGCCTAACCATGCTTTTGTTTGGAAGAATGTGGATTTGAGGACATTGGATTTAGAAAGCATTGGAAGGCTTTAAGTGAGGCTTAATGGGCTATCCTAGAATATGGAAAACTTCGTTGCTCTCAGTGGAGAAGAATTTTAGCATGTGGCGTAGAGACTGTATTTGTGATATTTTGGTAAGTTATGTGGCTAATTTTCATCCTTGTTTGAAGAGTCTCCTTGTGTCTAAGGTGAAGAGACTCATTAATTGCACCCATCATAGACTTTGTTCTGTGGTTAAGTCTTTAGCTATGTGGCTATGGCTTCAAAGTCCATAATAAAAGGGATTACTGGGACAACTGATGCTGGTTGGCTGGAGCTAAGAAATTGGTGGTGATTAAGAAGACACCAGCATTACTAAGATGAAAACTTCTAGAAAGTGTTTTCTGAGAGCACCAAAAAGTTGTGTTTCAGAAACAGCCAAAGTTGTACCTACTGAATCACCTGTACTTGGTAATGTGTTAGAGTCATCCAAGTGCTCCTGGTTTTGAAAGCATAAAGGCTTCATGAAGAACACCTGAGGCTTGTCACTGTGAGAGGCTGTGGAAGATCATTTGTGAAAGTACAGCCTCAGTTTCAGTTAATGACACAGGACTTAAGGGGTCATGCAAAGGAGTTGAGGAATGGCACCATGAAGAGAGCCTATGAGAGGCTATTGGTGAAGCCTAGTTGCAACAGAAGTCCCCACTGTATTGGAGATGTCATTACAATGGAGTGATCACCAAGAATAACAGTGGTAGTGGAGTGGATCAACCTGAGCTTAGAGTGCTACAGATGTTAGAGCTAGAGAAGTGACACCAGTCCTTACTAAGAGCCCAGAAGATCATGTGTGGATCCCAAACATTGAAAATGAAGCTTTAACCTGAAGTGGCCTTGGGAGACCCCAAGATGTTCAAAATGCCAGAGCCATGGGTTATCTGTTGGAGGAAGCTGCTAAAAAGGAGTGGAGCCAGATGTGATGGTTTGTATATGTTCAGCCCAGACAGTGGCATGATTAGAAGGTGTGGGCTATAAGATGCAGCTGCTGGACACACACACCCCAATCCCATGAAAGGACCTGGGATGATTAAAATATTTATTAAGACTATTTCAACATACCCAGATGGTTCTGACAAATACTTTTAATCCCACGATTCAGGAAGTAGGAACTCATGGATCTCTGACTTTGAGGCTAATCTAAACTACAGAGAGTTCTAGCACATCAAGGCTTATACAGAAAAATTCTGCCTTGAAAGTCAAAGCAAATGTGTGATCAAATACTTCTGCTCCAAAGATATTGACCCAGTTATGGTCGATATATGTGCTCACATTAACACAAACATGGGTTCAGTAATATAGTTTTACAATGCATACCCGAACTCTGAGTAAATACATTAAGACTCATGTTTATTGATTATAGATTTAAGCCTTATCTTCATCTTGTTCCCAACTAGCTCTTATAACTTAAATTAATCCAGGTATATCAATCTATGTTCTGCCAAGAGACTTTTTAGTTACCCTTCCTTCAGCCCTGGCCTGCTTCTCTATGCATCTTCCCAGCAAAATCTGCCCCTGATTTTTTTCTAGAGTTCTTATCTCTCCCCCAGAAGTCCTGCCTATTCGCTTCTCCTTTGTGACAGGCCATCAGCTTTTTACAAAACCAGTCAAGAGAGGAGAGAGGAAGTGTTTACAAAATATGTTTAGAGATATGAAAAAAATACCAAAAACTGGTATGCATTCAATTTTATGCTGCCTAAAAATCAGTATATGAAGAATACAAAGATAATCTACACAGTGCACAAAAAAAATCACCCCAACACAGGAATACATGGAACAAGTTCACTAATTTATACTCCTTCTCTCTGAATCTTACATGCAAGGTCACTACAAAATTTCCTTGTGAGATGAGAAGTAATTGTCAATCCTCTTTGTTCACTGCTTCAATACTTAACCACAATTTTGAGCAAGTCTACAAGCTGCACTTCCCTGTGTTCTCAGCTCCATGACAGTTTGTTGCTCCTTCAGATTTTCTGACATACTTTAGAGTCAGGCTCTGACACTGTGCCTGACACCTTAATAGATATCAGCATCTTCCTACGTCAGGCTGCTGAGCATCATTAAGCTGTGTTGAATATTGTAGCTGCATCCAGTATGGCTCTGTTCTCAAACTTCTGATCTTTGTGAAATCCCCCCATCTCTCTCTCATCTGTATGTCCCATCTCCTATTTCCTGACTCTGTACATTGGCCTGAGAAAGAATCAGGAGCAGAGTTTTCCAGACAAATGCAGAGGAAGAAACAGGCCAGGACTGAAGGAGAGATAACTAACAAGCCAGTTGACAAATCATGATGAGTCAGGTCACTTTTGATCATAGTCAATTATTCATTCTATAATGTTTTATAGACACAGTAAGAGGACAGAAAAAATAATTGTGCAGAGCAGTGAGATTGTTGATGTAAATAACTAAAATGTTGGGACATCTCAGAACCTGCATGACCCTTGGAAGCTGAAACAATTTTTAGCTTAGTGATGAAACAAGCTTGTATTTCCAACAATGACTAATCAGTGACGACTCTGCTTGAACAAACTGAACATGGACTAACTGTAGGAAGAGTCAGAATCTTAGAGAACTGCCATGAGAATGACACCAGAATTACAGCGGAGAATTGGTATGTAAAGATGGCCTTGATGACGTCAGGAAGTGCAAGGAAAAACATCATCTCTGTTTTTAGTAACAGATTTTTCTGCTGTGTTCATACTTAATTAATAGTGGAAAAGAGCATTGTTCTAAGAATGTTCTGTACCTGTTCAGAGAAAATGTCTGAGCACTGAAACATGTAATGCTCTCCATATATTCTTACCTGATTATTGTCAGTGCAGGAAAACAAGAAAAGATCAACAATAGAGCAATAGGTAACTGACCAGAAATTACTGAAAACTCTACACCAAGTTGTACATGAACATGTCAGAAATAAACAAATGTGTTTGTCATTTTAGGATGCTCTAATTTATTGAATACTAATAAATACACAAGATTTAGGGTTCCTTTTTCCAGTTTATTTCCCTTAAATTTCCATTATTTATTGAAAAATGTGTTATAAAAAATATGTTAAGATCACAGTTTTCCTCTCTTCCAACTCCTCCTAGATCTTCATTCCCTCACCACAAACAAGAGTCATTATCGATCTGTTCTCTCTTTCTCTCTCTCTGTCTGTCTCTGTCTCTGTCTCTCTCTCTCTCTCTCTCTCTCTCTCTCTCTCTCTCTCTCTCTCT
>JADRCD010238091.1:0-14444 GCA_019843815.1 Montemys delectorum
AAAAAAAAATACTATTTCTCAAGCTGCCCTAGCCTCCACTAACTGTGCTGGATGCTTTGTGTTGAATACATGACAAATATATGCCCCAATGACATCTATGTGCCCCTATGACATATATGTGCCCCATAACATATATGTGCCCCTATGACATGTGTGTGCCCCTATGACATATATGTACCCCCATGACATGTGTGTGCCCCTATGACATATATGTGGCCCTATGACATATATGAGCCACTCCTTACTGTCTGATTGCTCACAGCATATTTTTTTGTGATTTTTGCCCCCCAGAAAAGCAAACACTGAGCCTCCAAAAATAAACCATCAAGTAGTGTGACTGTTCCAAGGTTAATTTTAAGTGCTTTCAAATCTGAGGCTTGGCTTGGTTTCGTGAAAGGCTTTCTTGTGTTTCAATAAAGTATTTGGTAATTAGCCCTCCTCCTCAGGCCTGTCCAAAATCTGGCTTAACTTGGAATGCCAGGAAGTCAGAGAGCACCCAGGACCAGCTTGGTAATTAATGGATGGTCAAAAATAGACACACAGTCTTCAAGGCTTTTCCAGGAAAATCTGCTAAAGACAGCATTTAACTTAACTGCCAGTGTTTCCATTTCCTTACGCTGGCTGCTTTGATCATAGGAAAAATGTCTGTTTGCTTAGTCTACGTTTTATCTCTGATGAAACGCTAAAAATATACTCAGTTGTATGTTTATAATTATTACTATTATTTTAACCTTTAAAATTGTATGTTTTTATTGTAGGCTCATGCACATTGTAATGTTTTTAGATGTCCCAAGTGTTTGTCATAAAGGGAACAGAGTATCAGTCATCTCCTTTCCGTCTGAGTCTTGAGACCTGTTTACATTTCATTTGTAGTGAGATAGCTTAATCCTGTGGGACACAGGCTCCACCCCTAGCCAAGCCCCACCCCCACTCCCAGAGGGGGCTTCATTTACAATCGCTGGAGTTGTTGCTGATTGATTAAAGCTATCCTTCCCGCAAGCACATTCTTCTACTAGTGAGAAAGCCCGTTGTCCATGTTTACACGATGCCGTGCGGACACAACCTCAGGACCCTCTTAGGCTCTGTACATACCGAGGGAGTCTTCAATGCCGTGATACTGTGCTTAAGATGAGCCTACTACTCCGTCTTCGGTTATTTCCACCAAGTTTGGTTGCTGTTGTGAATGAATGAGTGGTGTTAGAATTCGGAGGCCTCAAGTAGTCAATCGCCTTGGGAGCTTCCAAAGGTAAAATGTAAAGACGTTTCTACCACTGGCTCTGGTGTCCCACAAGACCTTGAAGCCGGGTGTTGATGGGATCCACTGCTACCACCCTGGCTCATGGTTCAACAGGAGCTTTTCAAACTGTGGGGAAGAACACCGCGGAGATGTGAATCTGTTGAGATTGCCGTGGTTCCAGCGTTCAGTGTGGACTCGAAACCATCGCAGTCCTTTCCCACAAGAAACTGTTACCCAGATTCTCCAGTTCAAAGGGAGAAATGTTGGGACTCAGCCTGTTGACCTCCAGCCCACAACTTGTTTCAATAGAAGGCAAAGGCTCACTGAGCAAACAGCCTTGATCTACAAGATGAAAAGACACCATTGGTTCTTTCCCTGTTTTCTCATTCTTGACTTTACCTTTTAATCTTAGAGGGGCTTATAATCCATCCTCGGACAGATCTGAACTTCAATGACTGAAGAATGAGCCACCAAGCCCTCCTACTTTATCAGTTTTTGTCTTTAGGTCTTCCATACTGAAATGACTTGTGAGCATGTTTTCAGTGAATAATTCTAGATTTCGATGGGACTGGCCTTTTCGTTTTATTACCAACATTAAATATTTGTGTACAGCTTTCTCCTGGTGCCTATTTTTCCCCCTTTGCCTACTTTTTGTGTTTCTCTTCTCTACTGCAACTCATTTCCTCCATTGGTTTTTCAAGCTCTGCCTTAATAAGTAAAACCGATCTATTTAGAAGATGATTAAAGTGACGTTTTCCAACCAGCGAGCAAAGAATGACCAATTTTATAACTGATGTTGGGAAAATGTTGCTACCCATCTGGAAAACATAAAGCGGGATTTTTATCTCATGAAATCTATAGAAATAAATTCCAGATGGATTAAATCTCGTCGTAAAATGAAACTATAAATATTGGATGGAAATGCGGAATGTGTCTTGAGCGTGTGGGGGATGGACAGTGTTCTCTGAAGCAAGACCTGGAACCTAGAAGCAATTGACTGACAGCCTTTTCTATGTGAATGCCTCACATTCGTGGCAAAAGATGTCACAAACATACCCATTAGGGAAATATAAAGAGCTAGTGTAGTCAAGAAACAGAAAAAAAGGGAGATATTGGGGAGGAAGAGCCAAAGGCATATTTACTCATAGAAGCTTGGAATCTAAAAAATACTAAAACTTATATAACAATTTAATATCTACCTTGAAAGTAAATAAGCTTAATAGCATGTACAAGCAATCAGCAGGCAACACACTTTTGAATAAATTTTCTTTACAATACAAATTAAGGCCTCAAAATGTGTAAGTTTAAACTTCAGATGTATAAGAAAAGTTTCAAATGATGCTCAGAGTCATCAATGAATAAGTTACCAAATGTATATATGTGTGGTGTATGTGTGTGTGTGTGTGTGTGTGTATGTGTGTGTGTGTATTCTTCTAGAGATCTAACATCATCTCCTTCATGTTACTAATAAGGCTTAACTGCATGTGACTATGCATGCTATACATGCATGTATGTGATCTAATGTGTGAGCCTGTGTGAAAGCCTTCACAGATGTTGTATGTCTGCCTCAGCCACCTCCCACCTATATTATTGGCTAAGCCGGGGTCTCTCTGTGAACCCAGCACTCACTAACTCACCCAGTCTAGTAAGCCAGCTTGCCTGTCTCTGCTCCACAGGACCTGGATTGCCTGTGGTCCACTATGCAGGAAAGCAAGTGCAGGAATCCTGGAGATTCAAACTCTGCTCCTTGTGCTTATTGGGCCAGTGCCTTTCCCACTGGACGATGTCCCAGTTCCAAGTCTTTAACTTCCAGTGACAGACAAGTACTGATTTTTAACAACAGGTTTTCTGTTTTACTTCTAATTCTAGGATATCTTATAATGAAATAGGCACAGAAGAATAGCTGGACCGTGTTTTTAAAAAGACAAATGAGAGAGTGTGTTCAGTATATTTAACTACATTACACAGTTACAATAGACAAGAGAATTTGGTTCTGTCATCTGAATAGGCAAGCCAAAATTTGAATGGTATAAAGTCAATAAATATGCTGAACTACCCAAGGGATTCAGCTACATGATAAATCACAGGCCAGGAGTAGAATATTATGAATAGTTTAGGTTTTGTAAAATATTAAATTGGATCTCTGCTTCAATCCATATGTTGAAAATGCTTCCAGATGGGATCAAGTGATTAAAGATTAAAATTAAAAAAAAAAAAGAAGAAGAAAATGTTGCTTTTGTACTTGAAATGGCAAGAATGACTTTTTAATAAGACATAAAACAAGGACACAAAAGGGATTCACACAGCAGTTCATGGAAAATCACACATCATAAGAACATCATAGGCAAAGAGAATTGTACATTGGACTAGGTCATAGAATAATAAAACAATAAGCAGGACGGATGGGCTTGCAACAGGTATACCTAGGCAAGGGGTTGCCTGAGGAATCAACAGCTGTTAATAAGAAAAAAAATTAAAAAGTTTAAAAGAAGCAAAATATCATTAAAAATTCAAACCGTAGGCAAAAGTCTTATGCACATGAGTCAATACAGAGTGAATAAAATAATAAAATAAACAAGTAAAAAATCAAACTACGAGTGATTACTACTCACACATGGTGTGGAAAACAGCCCACTTTTTTTTTTTTTATGGTGTTACAATAAATCGAAGCTAAGAGAAGTTAGGCACCCCTGTCCGTAGGTAGTGAGGGCACACACTGGTAGAGTTTTACAATAGAACTCAGAGATGAAAAGTAACGTTTGTCTTCTGACCTAGCAATTCAACCCTTGAAGAAACCATCCTGAGCATATGTGTTGGAGTTCACTGTGAATTTATTTTTCTGTTCCTCCTTACCTACTTAAGGCATTCTCTGATTGGCTTTCATACAAATGTGATGGCCAATTAGCTGGGCAGGAAGTGGAAGGCGGGACTTCCTGGGAGAGAGAAAGGAACTCTGGGAAGAAGAAAGAGGAAGAAGCTTTCACCAGGAGCTATCAGAGGAGGTGGGCATAACTATGGACCGAGAACACATAGCTAACTACGGGCTGGATGGGGCTAGGTGGTTGGGTTAACTTAGATGAGTTAGTTGAGAGTCTGCCTGTAACTTCCAGCATTAACTAATATATAAAGAATTTTAATTATCATCGTTTTTTGCATGAATGTGTATGATAGAACCTGGAGCAATGAATAAGCAATTGATGGTTACCTATCAATTTTAGAAAGATTGATTGATCTAAGATCATTGATAGGAACAATTACTTAGAGCAGCCCTTCTCAACCTGTGGCCATGACCCCTTTGGAGGTCAAACAACCTGTTCACAGAGGTTGCCCAAGACCATCAGAAAGATCAGATATTACATTATGATCTGGTAGCGGGTTTACACTAATGAAGTAGCATTGAAAAAACTTTTATGATGGGGGTCAGCACAACATGAGGAACTGTATTAAAGGGTCACAGCATTAGGAAGGCTGATCACCACTGGCTCTCTGGAATTTGTTAAAAATTAATGAAGGATGCAACCCTAACGTGTTGCTCTCTTTGTGTTATGGGCACCTTCATAAGTGGCTAATAAACATGAAACAATGCTTATTTTTTAAAGATTATGGGTATTTCTGACCCTAATTTGTTTTTAATGTTTTTTTATTTCTTTGTTAAAAGTTATTTATCAATCGGCCGGGTGGTGGTGGCTCACGCCTTTAATCCTAGCACTTGGGAGGCAGAGGCAGGCAGATTTCTGAGTTCGAGGCCAGCCTGGTCTACAGAGTGAGTTCCAGGACAGCTACATTAAGTGTATGATTTTCATTTTTTTACCTGCATGTATGCCTGTGCATGGTGTGCATGGTGTGCCCATGGAAGCCAGAAGAGGGCATCAGTTCCTATGGCAGTAGAATTCCAAATGGGCTCTGGAAACCAAACCTGGTCCTCTGCAAGAGCTGTAAGGTCGTAATAGATGAGCTGTCTCTTCAGCCCTGTGTTTATGGGTTTGTGTGTGTGTGCGCACACACACACACACACACACACACACACACACAGTTTGCTTTTACAAATTGGCAGATTCCTTTTAATGCTTAAAAGGAACTCTTATTTCCTTGCAAACTTTCCATGAATCTGCTCTCTGGTATAGAAACTCTGATATCATTTTATCAGTAAAGTGGCAAGTTTCAACCCACGAAAATAAAGATCTTACCATCATAACCAAAAAAAAAAAAAAAAAAAAAAAAAATCCCAGGAAACATTTGATAAATCAAAGGCTTAGGCCATGCCAAATTCTCTTTGCCTCGTGAAGAATTGAACACATGGGACGGGAAATCCTAAATAGAGCTGTAATAGCCTAGAAAATCAAGCTGACTAAAGGGTTCACTGGTTCCTGATTGATAAGCCTCACAAAGATTAAATTATGATCGCCAGCCTGACAAATCCTTACTCTAGGAGATTTATGGAGCTACCAAAACTAACCATACAGAAACTTAGCTTTGAATCTCACAGCCAAGCTTATCTTCTGGAGAGAGATTGGGTACTGAATGGAGCCTTGGGCAGCAGAGGGGCGGGGGGAGGTATATGACTGAAAGAACCAATATGTTTGTTTCCCAGTCCACTTCCCCAGCCCATCTAACTTGAGTATGTAGCCATTTTAGATTTCGTCAAATATTTACCAGATGTACAATGGGCTGTGGTGTATGTTCTAATGGGTCATATGCAAATCTGGTCAAATCATGGAGCAAAACAAAAATTCGTCAGCCAGCCATATGTCAGACATCATATAGACTTTGTATCCGATGAAGAATCTAGGCCAAGGGAAACTGGATCTGTAAAGCAGATATGTTTTCCTTGTGGAGAACATTGGCTCTTGCCAATAGCGTGACTGGAAAAATACTGATGGCTGCGGTCCTGGTATCCTGGGGGTTGTTCCTTCCTTCTGGCAAAGATTGCTGCTCTCTATTATTTAAGGGTTCCCATGTGACCCGAGTGCAGTTAACAGGTGGGTCAACAGCTGAAATTATGTCATCAGATCTCTTGGTTTCAACTGGTTCAGATGGCTTGTGGGTTTTACTGGTCTATCTAGAGCAAAGATTTTTTTTTTATAGATGCCGTGTTTGCTCTCTCTCTCTCCCTCTCCCATTGTCTCTCTATGGATCACAGACACAGCGTGTACACTCTATAAGAGGAATACACTCGTTCTCCTGCTCGGGCACCTGGGGCAGACTCAGATGTATCCCTTCACCCCGCTCTTCGTTCTTGTAGCTCCTTCCTAAAGAACCCTTGGTTCCGAAAGATGTTCTGATCGCTGTTTTCCTAGTGTGTTTCTCTCCCACCTTTATCCTGCCACAGATAAAGCCGGAGTTCCGGAGAAGAACGAAACAGAGAGCATGAACATAGATTGCAAAGGGGATTTTTTTAGAGTGGTTTACATAATACAGGCTGGAGGCTGGACAGCTCAGCCATGGTCCTCTGCACACCTGGGAGGATAACAGGAGGTTGGATGTCTGAGCAGTCTCAAGGTGTTGCTGAAAGCCTGGGGCAGGGGGAGTTTATGGAGAATCCATAGTCTTCAGTCTAGGTTGGAAAGGATGAAGAAGCTGGGTTCTGGTGGTGGTGAGGTGTGGTGGTAGGGGTGGTGCCAGCATTAACAGCAACACAGCAGATGCACTTACCAGCAAAGAATGCAGGTAAGCAGGCAAAACCAGCCCTGCCTTTGGCTCCTACCCTCTAAAGGCGTTGCTTACTCTAGGGGGGTGTTCCAGAAGTAGCTTCGTAGATGGATCCTACTTAAGTTGATTCTGGATCCAGTCACAAATCTCTAACCTAAGTACGTTGGTTTAATTTAGCATTTCAACCTTTCTTCTCTCCAGAATTGCTCTCCCTCTCTAGTCATTTTTCTATCTGCCTGATTTCAATCCACCGAATAACTTCCTAAGCTGTTTTCATATTCATGTGTCTCTTTTATTTAAAACACCGTTAAAAAGCCCACTACCAATAAAATCAAACCTAGCCTCCTAAGACATTTCCAAAGACATGCTAGTCTTGATCCAGTGATTCAGCTCCATTCCCTATAGTGCAGTCACCATAAAGAACTTTACTGTATCTGTCATTGTCTTCTACACCGTGTGCTTGGAAACAAAGCTTTGTTTATTTATTTGTTTGTTTGTTTGAAAACTCCCTAAAACTCCAATCGCACTAGTCAACTCAAGTCTAGTTGCCCTGTTTATGTCCTTTGTGAGCAGCCTCAGTACAGAAGGGAAGAAAGACCTTGACAGATATTCCTCCATGCTAGAAAGAGAGCACCCAGTCCTGACTGTCAATTTCTAGAGTTTCCAATGGATCAATCACGCCAGGGAAGATCAGGCGGACACAGGGCTACAGCTGCTTATTTATCGTAGACCTCAGCTACAGTTTTAGAAGCAACAAGCCCAGGGCCTCTGGAAGTTTGCTTCCTCTGAGTCTGAATAAGCTGTGCATGTCCTCCATCCAGGGTTCACTAATCCCATGAATTTGCCTTCCCACTGATTGCTGATCCCCACAAAGATTTCGATTCACTCCTCCAGTGATATTTCCCGCTTACAGTTCACCAGCTTGTTGGCACCACCTTCCTCCACAAAAGCTTCGGAAGGTTTAGATCACACGTTGCACATTCCTGGTGCCCAGGCTGAGTGGCTCTCCTCTTTCACCAAGGTTTATAGCCCGCTGGACTTGTCTCTATCCTGCTCCATCATCTGTACTGTGACAGTTAATTCCAACTCTATCTCTACCATCAGGTTTGCAACTGCCTTGAGACCACAGGTTATGTTTTATACTCCCTTATAATAACCAGAGAGTTCTGTTCCCAGAATACACTGGATTTTTTTTTTTTTAACTTTCTGGTACTTCTTGGCACACCCCTGTCCCAGTCTCTCCCACCCTGAGCCAGGTCTTCTCATTTGATTACAGTTTACATGCCCGATCCTTGGGAGAGACGCTCACATCTGGCTTTCCCCAGTAGTCTCTCTTACATTTGTGTTATGCATTTATGCTCCCATGATTATACACGTGCATACTCATGTACATGTAGAGAGATAATAAATAGATGATTTATATATGTGATAGATGGATAGATAGATGATGGAAGTTCGATTGCTAGAGATCTATGATACATAGATGATAGATTGATGGATAGATGATAGATAGATGCATAGATGATAGATGGATACATAGATAGATGGATACATAGATACACAGATGATAGATAGATCCCTTGAGCTCCCCATTACTCTCTCTTAGCATACTTGGCTGTCACTTTATATGACGTCTTCATTCAACAAGCCCCCATTGTGCGTGCGTGTGTGCGTGCGTACGTGCGTGTGTGTATGCGTGTACATACACACACGTGTGTATATGCATGTGTGTGTCTGTGTGTGTGTGTGTATACTTAATGTGTTTGGTAAGGCCTCTGGTATGACCATGGATGAGATTTATTTACTAAAGTTAAGAGTAACTGGCTAGTGGTTACACCACTGAGGAATGTAACCGCACCTCCATTCCCCAGAAATCATTAACTGTCTGCACCCCCATGAGTATGGGAGAGGCCTTGGGATCCTCCTGGGGAGACAGTTGATGGGCCAGTTTTATGAAGATAATCACACAGCTGAAGAGAGTCTATGGCTACAGCAGCTGTGATGCAAACAGCTTTCCCCACCACTGCTCCCTCTACCCCCACCTCTGCCCACCTCCACTCTTCCCACACCCTTTTCCCTTGGTGTTCCCTGACCCTCAGGGAGACACAGGATACAAACATCTTGTTTAGGACTAACCACTGAACAGTTACTTATTCTCATCACATTAACCCCGTTAATGTCCACCCCAAATAGGCTTCTCTCACCAAAGCTGTGAGCAGCATTGATTTGTGTACAAACATAAACATTTAGAAGGCAATTTGACACAGTTCAAACAAAACTGCCTATGACCTCCTCAGCCATAGGGTTTTGACATCAATACATACGTATACATATACACATAAAACATACACATACACATACACACACATATACACTACTAGACAAAATCTCCTAGCTGTAAAGCAGGCTTCAAGTTTAATTGGAAAGTAATTGGTTACACCCTTAACAGTTGTGCCCCTAATGCATCTGTGGGTACACATTCCCTAACATGTTACTATTATTGTTGCACGTGGGTGCGTTCAGGGTTGACTCCTCCCTCTCAGCAGCCTACCTACCTAGCACCTTCAAACACCCTGAAGTCTAGTCAGCAAGGAAGAAGCTTCCGGCTCAGTTCTCATTGGGTTTCTTTACATTTGGCAACCTGTGGCAACTGCAGCGAAGGAGACTTCCTTACCATATAGTTCTAGGGGGTGGGCAGCCAAAAGCAATGGCAGTACCTTGTATTGCTTGGGGGGAGTTCTAAAGGCTCTTGATTAACAGCCCACAGGAGGGCATCCCTTGTCACCCACTGGGATTTCCATAGGCTTCATTTAATAGTTACCTTTATCTTTATTTCCTTCCCAACATTTTGACAAGTCAAAGTTTCTTATTAAATATGTTCATAGTGTCTGGCTTACCCGCAATAAAAATGTGGAATTCAAGACTATCTGTCTTGTTCATCTGTCTATTGGCCAACGTATTAGTAGTGGCCCGCACACTCATTTTTAGTGTATCGTGTTTTGTGTGCTCATGTGTCCAATAGTTCTTTTATAGTATGAGAATTTAACTTTACAGTTATATATGCAAATATATTAATGTGTTATCATTGCTTGTGCATTTTCTAATGTGAACTGATTTTTTTTCCCCTTAAGGGCATCTGTTACAGTAAATCTCCAACTCCAATAAGCCCTAGCAATGTAAACACAACTCAATTAATATGAATACATGCTGTGAGCCTAGATTGGGCAGATCTACCACTACACAATCATCTTCCCCATATAAGAGACCTCTGATAACTTGTGATTTCTCCAGGCCAGGTGTTCCTGCTCTGCCTTCCTCCTTCCTCCTTCCCAATCGCCCTCTCTCTCTCCCTTTTCTCCCCAAACCTTCAGCTCCACCTTCACCCCTTTCTCTGCCCAATCATCGGCTCTAGCCTTTATTTATAGATTAAGGTGGGAAGAAGGTGTACAGGAAATCACTTGAGTGCTAACTCATTCCTTGTTCACAGCCCCTCACAGGAGAACAGAATTAACATCAAATACAATAAGCCCCAGGGCTATCCACAGCAGGCACCCATTCCTATGTACTCTACTTCCGAGTGTGAACTTCAGACAAGATCCAATTAGAGAAAGCACAGACTTTTTCCTACCTGAGTCCTCCCTAGGTCTCTGCTGTTTCTTTGTGGCCTCCTTGCATTTCCCATGGTGACACCCACCACTCTTCACATTTCCCATGGTGAGCTGGGAGCACCGCCCACCACTCCTCACATTTTCTCAGCATCCCTGCCATCCCCTCTGCCCTGATGGGGCTCGCTGCCTCTTCATACTCAGAATGCACAGGTCCCATCTTAGTGACCTGAGTGACGCCCTCTTGTCCTGTCTCTTCTCTCACTGGCTCATTGAGAAGATGTTTGCCATCACTACCAGCTTTCTCCCAGACTTCTCTTCTGTATTTCTACACACACACACACACACACACACACACCTCAGCTCGTTGTCGTCATGTACACAGACTTCAAATCCTCTCTCGAATCCATTTCTTTTCTTGCCTTCCCTGAATGTTTGTCAACAGAAATTCCCTCCTAGGTATTCCTGCTCAGTGTGGGAGCTCCTCTTCGGTTAACTTTCTTCCTGTACTTGTTGAAGTCTAAGAACAAGTTTTGTTTTACAGTGAATACAGCTACATTATTTTCTCAGATTCCGTAGGTCACATGCTCACAGCCGTGATGTCAGGCATGCGTACAAGCATAAAGGAGAGGTAAAATGATCTCAGGTCCCACCTTGTTGTAATGTTCCTCATCAGCAGTTTGTTGGAAATCATCTTGTAAACTATTAAGGATAAATGACAGCTGGAAAGGTAGACAGAAATGAGACGATATATTGCTATTCTTAAAGACAAAATCGCATCGCACTTCGAGAATTGGGGAAGGGTATGGCTTACATTTGTATTCTGAAAAACTTCAGCTCTCAATGTTCTTAATACTACTTCTCTGAAGACTAACATAGCCTCGTTGGGAAGAAAAGAAAATGCCTTAGAATTTTGTGAATCTGAGGCTGGGCCTAAGTGCTTTACCCTACAGTAAAAGGAAGAATTTAGATTTTATTTTATTCATGATCTCATGTTACATGGAGTATGTATATGTATATGTACAAACATATATACATATACATATGTAATATATATATATACACATATATGAATGATCAGTGACATCAACAGAAATCTTTGAAGACAGATTCTGTGTGAGTCATTGAACATCATGTGAGGAATGCCTAAGTTAGTTAGACTTTGCCCGTGGTTTGGGGAGATTTATATCAGCGCTATTTAAAAACAGCCACTGTAACCCCACAAATTTTACTCTGAGCTGCCCATGCTCATTTCCAGAAAGCACTTCCTTTGGTCCTCTGCAGGTTTTGTTTGGAAATCTGAAGTTCTCACCGCTGCTTCTGTTGTGCACTTTGAACCATGAGAGGGTGGGCACACAGGAAAGGGGATCTGAGGAAGCTGGCTTGAAAGAGATGAGAGTAGTTTGGGTTTTGAAAACACACCTTTGTTGGTTGATGGCCGTTGATGTCTGTGGTATGGCCACGGTCAGATGCCCAAACATTACGACATCTTGTCTTGAGCTTTATACGACTTTGCCAATAATCTACAGTCTTCTTTTCATGGGTAGGCATGCTCTTCTGGCAAAGGCTTCTGTCTGAACTCAAAGTCGAGTTCATGTGCAAGCACGGTGGTGGAATACTTAAAGACATCATGAACACCTTGAGAAGAGTCCAAAGCGAGCTCCTGGGGGCTTTCCAGGGGCAGGGGGAGGGGCGGGATACTATTTTGTCACAGGTGAGGGAGCAGAAGAGGGGTAGGAACACGGCAAGAAATAACCCTGCCGCCATCAGCATCCAACAATTTTACAATGATATTAAGGAAACGTGTGGAATAGAAGGCCTTAAAGGAAGACACAACTGTAGGGAGATTGTCAGTCCACATAAGAGTATGTATCCACCCATGCGCTTTAGGCAAGCACTTTCAACTGCATAATGCTAATTTGGTTATGAGAAAACAAGTCACTGGATGCTGTTCATTTTGCCTGGGAGTCAACAGCAGAAAAAGCAAGAGTTGGGGTTTCTGAGTCCCGCCTTGATTCTTGATAAATCCTCAACATAGACTAGGTGGATTCCCCCATACATTGCTGGCTCTGATGTTCTCCTGGACCTGCAGTCTGAACGTGTGTGACCTCAAAGTAATTTGGATTTCAAAATCGTATACCTGCTTGTAAAGCAACCCCTACCAAAACAACCCGGCGACCGACTCTGTGTTCACTGCGCTTCCATAGAAGACTGCGTATCCAGGAGCTGATCCATTTATTATACTGTATGTGCCATCTCCTGGGTGACAGCCACATTCATCAAAGCTCCAGTCCCTGCGAAGGGATAATGTTCAGGAAACATTTGAGCAGCTATCGCTCTTGCCCCATGGCTCTTCCCAAAGTTAATTTTTAAAAAAGCTCCTTTCTATCCGTCTTCCGAAGAATACAAATGTTGTGTCTCCAACTTCTTGGAGAAGCCAAAGCAAACAACTGTTAGAACTTCATTTTTTTTTTAAGTTACAGATCCCTCAAAGATGCTCTTTGTTTGAGCATCCTGCTTTGACATCCTATCACAGGCAGCTTGCTAATGATTTACCATCATAGACTCTATTTTCCAGGTACATTTTGAGCCATGGACTCTCAAAGTATTGAACTCCAACTACAGTATTGTATTTCCTTAGCTTTTGAAAAGTCGAGAAAAGGGTAAGTAAAAGACAGTCACCCCAGTCATAACCCAGTGAAGGGCAAATTCAAGATCAAAACGGTCTGTATACGAAGACAATGTAAAAGAAAATTAAGCACCTTTAGTTTTTACTGTCACACCCCGTGTCCTTGAAATGGTCTTACCTGCTACAGTCTGAGAGTTTAGATAATAATTTCGTATTTTTAAATTTATTCGGCAACTACTTTGGAATCGAGTTTTAGATAGACAGACAGGTAGATAGATAGATAGGGATAGAGATATGTATGTATGTGTGTGTATGTGTGTGTGTGTATGTATGTATGTATGTATGTATGTATTGAACACCAGGCAGCAGATTTATAAGAGGCTGAGCCCTCTGACTGAATCTGAGTATTTAGCTTCGTGAAGGAGTTGTGTTGCGTCAGTGAGCAGGAGTGAGCACAAGTCAATCTTAAATATTTTCTTCTCTATTGATTCGAGTCTTTCTAGGCTTAAGTCTGACCAGCCAAGTTCATCTGCTATTTTCGTAACCGCGTCCAAATGAGTCCCATAAAAGAGACACCTCCAAGAGCTAGGAGATTCGTCAGTCAGTGAAGTGCTACCCTGCAAGCCCAGATCGGAGTCTGTAGTACGTCATGAAAAAGGAAGACACAAAGCTCCATGTCTGTAACCCCAAGGCTTGGATCCTGGGAGCTCCTTGGTTAGCCAGCCTAGCTGGGTAGGGTAACTCGAAATCTGTGAGAAACCCTGTCTCAAAATATAGAGAGCAACCAAGAAAGGCAACACGGGCACACAGATGACAACTATGCCCATAGGTGTGTGTGATTAAAGTGGAATCATAATCTACGTTCTTAAACCGTTAACTACTTTACTGTCAACAGCTCCCGCCTCTCAGAATGTTCTCATGCTCCTGTAAAATGGCGAAGCAAGGCCTGACTGGCTCTTTCCAAGAAAATGTTCGAATTGTGCACATTCGTTTCAGAGAAAACGCCTGCCATTGTTTCTGCGGCACTGGGACTAATTAGGTCAGAACATTTTCTTTTGATTGTCTCCCTTTTCTGAATTTAATGAAGGTGGAAAAAGAAATAAAGCTAATTTTCCCTCCACATGCTAGAGCCCTTTACCACATTTGTAGGACAATTAAGAGCATCCAGTGCACGTAGGCAGGAAGTGGGCGGGGCTCTGGAACAAGTCTTGGGAGTTTCCAGGACACAGAAGCCCTGCTTCCCTCCCAGTCCGTCCCCTCCAGCCTCTTGGTGAGTTACCCTCTTGGTGAGTTACCCTCTTGGTGAGTTACCCTCTTGGTGAGT
>JADRCD010238091.1:14454-32137 GCA_019843815.1 Montemys delectorum
ACCCTCTTGGTGAGTTACCCTCTTGGTGAGTTACCCTCTTGGTGAGTCTGCACATCAGTTATACTCGAAGGGGAAACCGGTTTCCTTTCTCAAACCTCATTTGCATAAACTGAAACTTAATCCAACTGGCTTGTCTTTGCCAAGACGTTCCTCAGCTTTTCTGGAGCAGTTCTGGCGTCTGCCCCACTCTTGTCTTCTCCTTCCTGACGTTTTCCCCTCAACTTCCCCAGGCTTTCTCAAATCAAACTGGCATAATTTCTCTCTGTGAAAGCTCAACTGGTGACCTTGGGAAGTCAGAGCGGCTTCCAAAAGGAATTCATTACCGTGTTGAGGTGACATTGGCTTTCATGAAAACGAAATGTTCTGAAACAAACTATCGGCTTTGGAAAAATAATTCATCACATTTTCTTTTGGTGGGGAGGGGGATAAAATGTCTCGCGTTAAAAAGGACCTCTCTCGTGTCGGTATCCTGGGTGACCTGTCTGTCATGAAAGCATTGTTGGGACAGTTGGTGCTGTTCGGAAGCCTGGAACATGGACGCTTTCATGTCGACTTTCAGGAGAACAAGGTGAATCATGAAAAACTCAAAATTATTCTCCTGAGCTTCTGTTGAAATGATTCTAATTGTTTCTGAAGGTGCACCTGGGAGATGCTGCACACGGGACAGAGACGGGAAGTGAGGGGTCCCAGGCTCTGCCCAGTTCAGTGAGCGATGGGGATGACACTTCTGCTGTTTCTCTGTCAGCGGGCTCCTCTCACTGTCTGGGCAGGCACTGCCACAGTTTGCTTCTTCTTAAGGAGACAGAATACTTACTGCTTGCTCCAAGATTTAAAGGTTAACAAAACACCTTCCGAGATTTTTTTTTCCTCAATCTTGAAAGATTCTAGTGTAATTATTTTTATTTAAGTCTAAAATTAATGTCTAGCCCGCAAGGAAGCTTACTGGGTAAAGAGACATGCTGCCTGGTCTGACACCCTGAGTTCGATCCCCATGGTAGAAGGGAAGAAGTAACCCCCTGAAACTTGTTCTCAGGTCTCCATATGCTTACCAGGGTACCATATGTGCGCGCACACACACACATGTGCACATGTGCACGCGCACACTAAATAGATGTCAAACTTAGAAAAACATTCACGTGTCTAATAGCTTAAACCTTAATATTGTGTCATATTTACTTTAGACGTTTATTTGTTTCAAAGAAGGTGGGGGTTTCATTTCAGTGTTTTTTAAAAAAATTATGTCTATGGATGTAGGTCTGTGTTGGCACACGCATTTGAATATAGGAGCCAGCGGTGACCAGAAGATGCCATTGGATTCTTTGGAGATGGACTTATAAGATGTTGTGAGTTGCCCAATACAGGTACTGGGAATTGAAGTTAGGTCCTCTGCAAGACTAGTGCTCTTAACCACTGAGCCATCTCTCCAGCTCCATTTTTCTTTTCCTTTTTTTCTTTCTTCCCTTCTATTCATTTTCCTTCCTTTCATTCTTTCTTTCCTTTCTTTCATCTTTTTTTCTTTCTTTCCCTTTCTTTTCATTTTCCTTCCTTTCATTCATTCTTTCCTTCCTTTCATCATTTTTTCTTTCTTTCCTTCCATTGACTTTTTCCTTCCTTTCATTCATTCTTTCCTTCCTTCCATCCTTTTTCCTTTCCTTCCTTTCATTCATTCACTCGTTCTTTCTATCTTCTCTTATTGCTGTATTTAAGTATGAGTGATGTGCATGTGAGCACACTTATCCAGGTGGACACATGGAGGCTAGAGGACAGCTCTGTAGAGTCATTTGTCTCCTTCCACTTTCATTTGGTCCCAGGAATCAAATGGAGATCACCAGGCTCACGTTGCAAGTACCATGAAGCCATCTTACCCATACCAGACCTTCTCTTCACAGGAATATATAAAGTATGGAGGGATGGAATGAAAACCTTTGTATCTTTTCTCAGTCACCTACCCTAGTGACAAACACTCTCATAAATCTGGTGTACACCCTATCAGTCTCTGGCTATAGAGCTTTATTGTCTATCTTAATACGCCGTATTTGAAATACACAATTCTACTCATGCGTAATTGTCACGATCCCAGTTTGCATTCTGTCAGAGTCCTGTCTCACTCTCAAAAGCCCCATTCACTCCCCCTCCTCAGCTCTGTGGTCTCTAGGTAAAGGGTGAAGTAATGGGTAAGAAATAACAAAGCTTAGTTTGGACCAGGGACCTATAAGCAGAAATGTAAAAGCTGGGCTTTCAAGAAAGCCTATGTTTCTTGATGTGGAGTCACAGATTCAGAGTCACCCTTGTTTTTTTACGCTCAGACTCTAGGACTAAACAAACATGCCTTGTCTGGCACAGGAACTATTATAACCTCAAGGATGAAAGATACCAGAGAGGAAACAGAATAAGCCACAAACTCTTTGGAAGGGACCCTGGCTGCTCATTGGCATCTCTATGAAGGACAAACCAATTAGACATTTCTACACATTTTAGGCCCTGTTCCCCTTCGGCCCCAGAGATAGTTAATTGCCTGAGTGTCCTGTCCTCACTTTGTGGGATCAGACTGGTTTGTGGCATCTACAAAGCCATCTTCAGTTACACTGTAACAGAACAAGAGTATACACCAGTATTGGATTTCAGAACAGTGTCATTAATACAATCCTATTGGATTAGGACTGTAGCCAAGGAGTCCTAACTCACAAAGTGTTGCCTTGGAGAATTTTACAGAAATGCCAATATCCTAACAAGCTGTTCCGAAACTTTTCTTTCTTCACTAAATATTTTACGTGTCCTCTGTCTACCACGATGCCATGTAAGTGTGTGTGTGTGTGTGTGTGTGTGTGTGTGTGTGTGGATGAACACAGCACTTCCTGAATGCTTGGAAGGCCCACTACCACTGAGCTTTATCCCCAGACCACTGTGTACCTTCTGAGACAAGATCTCACCAAGTTCCCTAGGCTGCCCTTGACGTCATGTGCTAGCGCAGACCTGTCTTGCGTGCATTCCACTCCTTCGTCAACTGGTCCAGCTGCTGCAATTACAACCTACCCCAGCAGGCCCGGCTATGTCCTGGTCCACAGCCACGTGCTCACAGCTACTTCATTTCTTATAGGTATTTAGGTTATATCTGACTTTTTAGTTGTCAGTTACACTACCCCAGAATCCTGTTCACCTGCACAGGCAAGGGTTTCTTTGGTGTCACACACACACACACACACACACACACACACACACACACTCAATGAGGGCTCTGGCTGACAACTCTGAGTCTCTTACTTGCTGCCAAGTGGCCTTTCACTGATAGGAATTGCATGCCTTCATGAATTCTTTGATGTTTGAGGACGTGTTTGTGTTATACACCGAACAAGTCGATATACTTAGGTCTTCCTTAAACATGGACCATTTCTTTGCAGTGAGAATATGTAAGATCTTCTTTTCTTTGAATTACTAAATAAAACACCACTGACGGAATCATCCTCCTTTTAACTGATTTCCAGGCATTATTCTGCATGTCTCTCTGTTATGGGATTCCCATTAGTCATTCTTGTCAAGTAGATCACTAAAAATCAAATTATGATTTGTGAATGATCATTTGTCTGTAGTTGTGTATAAATGTTCATAGTGGGAATTTGGGGGCATCCATAAACTATATTGGGTCAAAATTTCTTGCTTCCCTTAGTTCACCTGTTAAGGTTCTTTTTGGGGGTGGGGGTGGGGGTGAGGGTGGAAGGGGTACTAGAATGAGAAGTAGCTAAAAAAGATCTTGACTTCCCTGAGCTTAATGTTTCCTTCTTTCCTTCTCCCTTTAGAAGTAAAACCCTCAACTGTGGCACTTTTGAACTTTGGGGCCAGGTCTTTCTTGCTGTTGGATTGTCCTGTGTATATCGCAGGACATGGAGTGATCTTGGTGGCCTCCAGTGACACAAGCCTACACAGGCGTGAATACTGAAAGTGACCCTAGACACGACCAAGTGTTCTCATGGGAAATGACATGTCATAAAATAACCCCAGGTTTATTATTCTAAGTAAATACATTGAAATGAAGACCAAAATTCGTTGTCTAAGATCAGGGAGTGCAACAGAGCTGTGGTAGCATTAAATTGGGAGACAGTAGTCAATTTGAATGTCTGTAGATCAATCTATGACCATGATATAAATCAAGATCAGCAGTTACTCAGGGAGGCTCTTTTGCATTGCAGCCAATTAAATTTAAGCAGTATATAATTGCCTCTTAAAAGATAAATGTGGGAGAATTAGATTCTATAATTTGTTGTAGAAATTGTTTTTGCCTGAACTGACAAATTTCAATTTTCTCCCACTTTTTCTCATCCCTCACCCACATCCTCTTATATCAGAGATGGTGAGGCAGCCAGGCAGATGTATAAAGATAGCCAAACACAACAACAGTTGGTGGTGAGGCAGAGGAGATTCAGGGGTGATGAGAAAAATGGCTCACTGGAGCCACACACTGCAGAGAGAAGGCTGTAAATTAGCCCTCTGTACTTTCGTGACCACTAGGAAAAAGGAAACCTGATCGGTCACAATCCCCAGGGACCATCTGTCACCGACAATGTTGCTGGTCCTGAGACCTAGGTCAGACAGGAAGTCATCCCACTGGGCCTGACAAAGGCACTCTGTACACCCTGCATCAATCAGCATCCTCAACAAACACTGTAATAAGTTGCCCAAGCTTGGAAGAGGCTGTAATTGCCTTTTTAAAAAAAATATGCTGATTGCAATTTACAACTCCTGAAGTCATCAAAACGGTGTATGTTTAAGAATTTTCTACATAATACTTTTGAAATAATTTTTGTGGGTGTCTATTTGACATTCTGCATTTTTTTTGATGAATTTATGTCTTTTGACTCTACTCTTAACAGGCTTTTAAAATTCCATGATTTGTGCCTTGACTCCCCCCGACCCCCACCCTAAATACTCAATGGAGCCATTGTGGGGGTCACTGTGGCTTGTGCTACCAACTTAATAGCGATTTATGTAACTTCATTTCCCCAGTCAGCTCAGTCGCTCACACACTGTAAGTCTCAGGGGCACCTTATAAATTAATAATTTTTAAAAGCCTATAATAATAGCTGCGAAACCAGCAAACCGGCACTGTGCAGGTTTCACTTTCTGTTCCAAATTGCTAGCACAGGTCTATTAGCAAGCAGTGCAAGACAAAACTTAGATCGTCTTTGCCTCCAATCTCTCCTTAAAAGAAGATTCTACAGAAGTCCAGGTGAAATAGCTAAAATTTTGAGTTCTTGTTGTAATTCAGAAAACACTGATATTTATCATTATCATTATTGTTGCTATCATTCGTTACAAATAGTGGAAGTTGGGATGCATAAATAAAGCCCTGCCCCAGGGGCAGCCTGGAGCTATATTCCAGCAAGTTACCGTGCGACTGTATTAGGAGAATTTTACCCATCATCAATAAAAAATGAGCACCACCATTATTATGTCAGTTTCCACAGTGACGGCTGGTTCTGCTATTACATCTCTTAGTAAAAGGGTGATTCTTTCCCCCCATTATATGGTGTCAACCCATCCACCTTTCTGCCATGAAAATATAACACACAGTCTTACATGGGCTCTTCCCTGGTGAAGACGCATGCCCCCGAAGACGGGGACACGGCACAATGATACTAAACTGTGGGCAGGAAGGAAAAGTAAATTACATTTAAAAAGATAAAGCAGTAACAACCCTGAAACGCTTCCATCCTTTTATCCAGAAAGGAATGAAGTTGAATTAAATTGGATAAAAATCCTCATTTTACAAAGTGAGCCTGTGCTTTTTTGGTGGCAGAATTAGGCCAGACCAATGCCCTTGATGCTGTGCTAGACACACTGCCTGGCACCCCAATGGAAGCAAATCCTTCATTACTCGCGAGGCTTGCTGGGTCAGGCCTGTGATTGGAGTCTTCCCCAGTAGCATGGGAGTTAGAGGCCCCCTTCCTCCACTGTTCTTTGCCTTTCCTTCCCCTAGACGTTAGTATTTCTATATCATCATCATCACCATCATCATCATCATCATCATCATCATCATCATCATCATCATCATCACCATCACCATCACCACCACCACCACCACCACCACCACCATCATGATCATCATCATTACCATTATTAATATTATTACTACAACAACTACTAGTATTATTATTCTTATGACCCAACAAGCCCAAACGATGCCATCAAAGGTATTGAACAGACTTACGGGTAACCCCTTGAAGAGTATGCACAGGAAAGTTCCAGAAGGCACGATTTGGAATAGCATTTCTGAGTTCCGGTCCGACCACACCCCTTCTTAGCTGTCTTCATTTGTGGTGGCCTTCCACTCTTAGTACAAGGGCATCTGACCAGCGGACATGATTCCCTACTCTAAGCAACGGTGGCTGCGTCATCTGCGCACTCTCTGTTTGTAGCCAATTGGATTTTAGGAATCAGATTTTTTTTTCTCTCTCTCTCTCCCAATGGACTTAGCAGGTCAGTTGTGAAAAGGCTTCATTCTTTTACGGGCAAAGGATCAGAGAAAGCTAACCCACCCAGAAGAAAGAAGGTGAGAGGATCAAATACAAGAACTAGAGGAGGGCTATTGAGGTGACACAATACAGAAGATACACCGACAGACCGAGGTCAGGGCCTGGAACCCAGGCAAGGAAGGAGAGAACCGATTTCTGCAAATTGTCTTCTGATCCTCACATGTATGTAGTGGCATTCAGGGGTCCACACACATTCACACCAAATAAATAAATAAATAAATAAATAAATAAATAAATAAATAAAATTTAGACATGAGAGCCAAAGTTGAGTATATTAATAGGAGATCCTGAGGGGAGGGGAGGAATCATTTTTGTGGATCCCCACTCTACATCTCTGTGAGATCCCACTGAGCAGCATACATCTTCTCAGGTGTGGTGAGGTTCCAAGGTCTTGGTGCCAAGGTTCTGTCGTGCTTCTGAATCGGTATAGGGTCTAAAGCTGCACGTATGTGTCTCAGTTAGGGTTTGACTGCTGTGAACAGACACCATGACCGAGGCAACTCTTATAAGGACAACATTTCACTGGGGCTGGCTTACAGGTTCAGAGGTTCAGTCCCATTATCAGCAAGGCGGGAACATAGCAGCATCCAGACAGGCATGGTGCAGGAGGAGCTGAGAGTTCTACATCTTCATGTGAAGGCTACTAGCACATTATTCACTTCCAGGCAACTAGGACGAGGGTCTTAAAGCCTAGGCCCACAGTGCCACACTTACTCCAAGAAGACCAAACCTACTCCAATAAGACCACGCCCACTCCAATAAAGCCATACCTTCTAATAATGCCACTCCCTGGGCCAAGTGTATACAAACCACCACAGTATGAAAAGTCCTAAAACCGTTTGAATCCTTGCCTTGCCAAGGAAAGATTTCCTGACCCAGGACCTTCTCAGGGCCACTTGTAGGAGAAAAGGGACTCCATATGTGGACTCTGGCAACTACGGGTGAACTGTGGCATGTTGGTACACACATGTACACACACTAAAATAAAAGATAAGAAATAATAATTAAGGTGTAATCCTCTAAGATCAAAGATTTGGAAGAGGAACAAAAGTTTTTTTTTTTTTTTTTTTTTTTTTTTTTAGGCCTGATGGATGCTCTTGGTTTTCTGCAATTAGTTCGGGTCAACATATCTTTTATCTTTGACAAAAACACAATCAGTGGCAAAAGATGACTTATCTATAAATAAATTCTTAGCAAACACGTGGGACTTCTAAGTCAGAAAAATGCGGAGATTGTAGTGACAATAATTAACAAATAATTCTTTGATGTGGGAATAAGAAATAAGCATATCAAGGATAAAGCATTTATTAAGTGCTGCTTTTTGCTGTTGCCAGAGCTTAATAAAGGCTAAGATTAATAAGAAATAAATCCTTGGCAAATAAATTTCAGTAAATAGATGGATGTAAAAATAATAATTACATTTAAATTTAAGGAAACACAAATGTTTACCGCCAGGAAATATAAGAGAGAGAGCTCGGAATCTGGAATATTTCCAAGGATACTTTTCAATGAATAGTAAATTTGGGGGGAAAATCTCTCTTTTACTGTTTTCTGCTACTATTTTTGAAAATTTGACTAATTCTATGGTCTGTCTATTTGGCTAAGCAACAGATTAGCCAAGGAGATCATGTTGCAAGACATGCTTGGATGATCCCAGCGAATCCCAAGGGTGGGGTCACAGCTGAGAACCATGAAGGCCATGAAGCAAGAGTGGTATAAAGAAAGCAGAACACCTCGTTTCCATTCACCCTTCCTATTATTTTCCCTCCACGTAGCTGTGAAGTCTTCCTCTACTGACAACAGTCTCGCCTTCTGTGGGCTAAGTAGCCAACATCTGTACTTAGCCTTCATAGTCTTTCAAAAGTAAAAGTCTTTCCTGTTTAATCAAAAGAAGAACAAACTGTCATGTGTCCCAGTTAAATAGTTTCGTTGATAACTAGTTTATATACACCACACTCTTCTACTAGGTAAGCAAAGAAATTTTTTTTTTCAGTTATACTTAAAAATATCACCACAGCCAAGATGCGTAACAATGGTCTTAGCTTAGATCACTCTCCATGTGTTTGTACTTAATCCCATTAGGCACTGGTGACAATGGGCCTCGTTCTTGGCTCTTTATGTAAATGGTTAACAGAAACCATAGTCTTCAAGCTCCTGCTTTCCTTCATTTCAATTACTCAACAAAGGTTTGTCTAAATTGCAAATGCATGACTTTTGCTTTTCTTTGCTGACTAATATTCCATTGTATAGCACTGTGACAACTTTTGTATCATTTCATTAGTTGATGGCACGATAGTGTTCATGCAAGGGGAAATCCCAAACAAAAGGGCTTTGCCTATTTGTGGGAAGGTTTTTGTACGATTATATCCAATTCTCTCCAATACATACCTTTGGCTAAGAAAAAAAAAATAAAGAAGAACAAAGCAGACTTGAGTCCGCTTGTCATGACAGTGATGAACCGTACTCTACTGACAAAATGCGGTGACTCGGAGCACTCACATGCCTCTCTGACGCTAGAGATGTGTCGATAATCCCATAGTCACAACTCAAACATCTCTATCTCTGAGCCTTCACGCTGACCTTGCTTACCAATGGCTGTATTCTTTAGCCCTTAGAAACTTAAAATCATGTTAGTCTTAAGTGGTGCAGCTGGCACTCATAAACCAAACCCACGCCATGTGTCACCTACGAGCCCTACACTTTCACATAAAGTTTAACAAAGAAATAAAGAACAAAAGAAGCCATTCCCTTCCACCAAGGAGAAACCAGCCAAAGAAGACCAACAGGGAAACTTCAGAAACGTCTCTGCCTGGCACATTCTGAAAGCCCCCTAAAAACAGCCATCACCTCATAGGATCCACCAAGGGCTTCCCAGGTAAGTCTTAGATGCTAGGTAGGCTCACCAAGAGGAAATGAAGATTTACAAAAACTAAAACATTTTTGAAAAAAAAAAAACCTAAAGATGCACCCATGTTTATGTGGCTAAGAGATAAGGGGCCATGTGTGGGAAGAAAAGCTACTTCTACACAGAATAATCAAATATTCAGTCCGTTGCATGTGGTCATGGGTTGTTAGAATATAAACTCAAGATGATACGTCATGAGAGGATGCAGCTAGGGGGACAACTAAGAGGGAATTCTGGAGGTAGAATCCCCCAGACATGGTTGTCTAAGATAACTGAAATCTCTTAGAGAGTCTGGAAGGATACAGCATGTGTTAAATTACAAAGAACTAAATAAATGATTTTTATAGATCTGTAGGCATTTCTTCTTTTAAGTTATCCAGATGCCTGGGGATAAATGTAGCAAACACATTCAAAGCAAATTAATTAATTAGCAAACTGCTTGTAGTTCAACATCAGAATTAATGAAACTTGCTACAGACATCTTTTAAATTGATTATTACAGATTATAACCAGAAAGCATAAATGTTAAGTCAATGACCTTGGGAGTCTATTTTAACAGTTTTAGATTTTTATTACTAGAGCATGGCTGTTTTCTTTGTCCGAGAGACCACCAGAAAGGATAGTACTTTACAAGGTTAAAAAAACTCAACCTTGGCCTACATGACACTATTCCTCTGATTTTGAAACTTTCTGATTTTGAAACTGCAAACCAGGAGGATGCTTGGTAAGGGTTACTCAGAGGTGACTTCAGATTTCAAGTGGGTATGGTAGTGAGTGGCTGTGCTCCCAGATCTAGAGAGATGGAGACAGGGGAATCAGAAGTCCAAGATGAGCCTCAGATACAGGGAATCTGAGGCTAGGCTGGGCTGTATGAGACCCTGTACCAAACACTCAAAGTGAAATACGACTTACATTTCTGGGAAATACATTTGAGGAGTCAGGAAATTAGCCAGAGATAAACGACCATGAGAATAACATAGCACACAAGTATTAGGGTTTTCTTTTTTTAAAATAGAGCTTACTAAAGGTATACAAGGCTACTGAAGCTCATTAGAGCATGATACGATGCATTTGATCCTATGACTAAAAATATAATCGGTATACACAGACTGGAAACCCTGGAACATTTTAACTTAAAAAAAAATTTAAAAAAGAATTATTACTGCAGTCTTGTAATTATTGAGAATGCTGACCAGTGCTGTTTAAAACTCTTTGTAGTTCAGTTTCCTCATCATTTTGGATAAAAATAGGGAAATGGCATATACTGCCTCTTACGGAGCAGGGTTCCTTGCATCCTCTAGCCTAATTAACTGGTTAGAATAGACATCCATAAAAAAAAAATGCAGGCTAGCACTTCAGGGTCCATTATCCTCACCCTGTGAAGCTGTTCTCCTTAGCTGACTGACTTCTCTCTGTCTGGGCTTGAGGATCCTAGCCCATGCCATACCGAAAGAAGCCTCTAGCCTACATATCCTTCTCTCTTCAGTCCTCTCAGTGGCTATGACAGGCTGCTAATGGGTTATGTAATGAGCTAAAGTCCCCCAGAAGGCGGTGTCATATGGTTGGACTTTGGGTTTGCAGCTTAACGCGGTTCATTCCATCAAAATTCAGCAGTGTGCGATCTGGTGTGCACGCTCTTCTAGGCAGCACGCTGTAATTAAAACTGTTGAATTTTAAACATTTGCTCCATCAAGCAACCAATCTCCCCCCAAAAAAAGCAAAAAAAAAAAAAAAAAAAAAAAAAGAGAGAGAGAGAGAGAGAGAAACAACAGACCCAAGGAGAAATGTTTGCAGGTAAATGCATAACTGAGAGCTTTCCCACCTATCAATAAGTTCCCTGAAATAACAACTCTGAGAGTCAAATATATTTATAAATACCTAGATCACGTAGCTAGGCATGTTCTCTGACTAGCTCATAACTTAATATCTTGTTTATTCTAATGTACGTACTGCCATATGGCTGGTTACCTCTGCTCTGCTCAGGTTCTCTTCCCCCTCCCTCCTCCTCCTCCAAGTTCCCCTCTGTGAAATCTCATGAGCTTCTCTCTCTCTCTCTCTCTCTCTCTCTCTCTCTCTCTCTCTCTCTCTCTCTCCCAGCATTTAATCTCCCTACCAGATGTCCCACCTGCCTAAGCTTATAGGCCAATGGACATTTTATTGACAGGTGCTACATCCACACAGTACACAAGAGAGTCTCTCTACAAGTTTGCATGCTGCACAATGAAATGTATTTCAAGATAAACGTTTTCAGTGTCTGGTGACTAGTCCTTTTAGAAGACTATCAAAACTGTTTGGAAGCTTGCAATAGAAATAAGCCACTTTTCTCTTTCCGCATTAAAGAGGGTTGTGGAAGCTTGCAATAGAAATAAGCCACTTTTCTCTTTCCGCATTAAAGAGGGTTGTTGTTTTACGTGCAGACTATATTGATACGCCGTGGAACTACACTATTTTAAGATATGTTATCAAATGATTCTAAAATCAGAGTCTTGGAATCCACTGTGTTAATTTTTTTTTATTTGTTTTGCAACAACTCCCTTTTGGCAGGCAGCTTGAGGGTCTTGGACACCATTCCAAGACTGGCTTTCCCAAGCTGTAGGGCTGGGAATGGCAGTAATGACTCCGTATTTTTATTCCAATTTGTCTCATTGTGAACAAACAATTTTTGTTCAGTTGCCAAAGAGATATTAGCTACTACTTTATTTAGAGAATTAACACACTTCCTGCCAGGCCTAGGGGTAAAAGAATATATATATATTCATAAGTTTTCAATGAAATGGTAACCAATTGTCAAATACAGTTGAGACAATGCAGAATTTACATGAGGCCCTTATAAATAATATCTATATCATAGAGATAAGAGACAAAATATATTTGGTATTCAAACATTGATATAAGGCTTACCAGGACAAGTTCTTGTTAAAACCAAAAACCAAGCCAAAACAAAAGTCAAAAGCTAAATGATGGGCAGAGAAGAACCCACACAGTCTGATTCATAGTCTCACATTAATGACTAATTCATATACAAGAAGAGTAAGAACTATTGAAAACCACTCCACATAGAGGAAGCAGGCCTTAAAAAAAAAAAAAAGTAGTCACTAAACAATAAGGTACAAATTCGATGAGCCAGATGAGACAACACTACAGGAGAATTCATGAGTGAACCAGTTCTGCTGATGATGTCCTACAGAAGCCATTCCAAAGACCAGAAAAGATTTCTACAGAGGGAGCAAGAGCAGCTATGAAGGAAACACAGGGAGATCTGAGAGGTACATCGGCCTGTCATGAACAGTGACGTTTTCAAATCTGGCGAAACTCGATCAGGTATGCTGAGTGGCACGCAAGATAATAACGAATCAAATCAAAGTGGAGTGTTAAATATAATTGAAATAACCTTAGAACCTACAAGAAAATCATTAACTACAGAAAAAGGAAAAAAATGATAGAAACTTCCACTTCCTAGAAACGCTCTTTAGCAATAGACATCTCAGAAGTCCATGCAAGTTGTTTGTTAGAGGCACTGGGCACAACGTCTGTCGGGCAAGATTTTATGTCCGGCTAAATTTTAAATGTGAAAGAAAAGAGACGTTTGAACACACACCCAGTGAGAGCGTTGATACAAACACTCAGCTCAAAGAATAGCTTTTTTTTTTTTCAAGAAGAAACACGAACTCAGATGTTGACAGAATGTCTCTGAATATCATTGTTTATTGACTGCTAAAACAACATGCTACTTTGCGTATTTTACATGTAAAATTAAAACTTCAATTGAAAATAAGAGCTTATTAAAGAAAGATTTGTTTAAAAAAATAAGCACTATATTTTGCAGGACAGAAAAATGTCACACACATGAGAATTTGTTAGGTAATGTTAGTAACGGCACTGCTTGGTTTAATACTGATGGGATGAGGGCTTCTAAGCCGATAGAGGAAAATAGAAGATGCCATTAAAATTTTTATTAACTCAAATCAGAATAGGTGACAAAAGAAAAAAATGGAAATGATATGAACAGAAAAGCCGAAGTCTGATGATAAAATAAATATACATACATCCCTCGAGCTGGGTGTCACGTGTCTGTATTTCCAACATTCAGGAGATAGATAGACAACCAAGGGGACATCAACACATATGAGGCTAGCTAGGTCTAAACATGATAGAGCATTTTTTCCAAGGCAGCTAGATTTTACTATGACCAGACCCTCAAGAAAAGATGTCCAAACACTATATAGCAATTTTCTAAGCCAACTAAATTCTATTATGAGCAGACTCTCAAGAAAAGACTAAACAAGTTGGTAAAGGTGAGAGATCAAGCTTACAATAATTACTCCCTTACATTTATTAATCAAAATCCAAGCTAAAATTACCTTAGCAAATTGGAAGAAGATAGATAGATAGATAGATAGATAGATAGATAGATAGATAGATAGATAGATAGATAGAAATAGATGGTTGATGGATTGATGATAGATAGATATAGATAGATGATTGAAAGATGATAGATAGATAGATAGATAGATAGATAGATAGATAGATAGATAGGACTCCATACATACAAACAATAGGAGAAAAAAATGAGATTTTTTTTTCTTAAAAGCTGGTCTGATATAAAGTTCAGATCAATGATTGTGTGTGAGAGAAATTGAAAAAAAAAGGGTAATAAAAAAGAATATGATTCTTAAGTCATGCATCAGAACCATCATGGTATTTTTGACTACAAGAATCCAGCCCGCATCTATCCATACTGAGTCTTATTCTAGGTTAAACTCCAGCGGAATCGAAAAGTCGAACTTTGCAAACAGCAGATCAGAGTGGAACAGCTTCACTCAACTGTCAGGAACTGCATGAGCCAAACAGGCAGAAGGAAGACAGGTAAGATGTGAGTAGTTTGAATGAAATGCAAACCCAGAAAAGGTTTTAGAGACAGGGAAGGGGATGGAGGTAGCAAAGAGAGGGAGAGAAAGAAAAATGGAGGGAGAGGAGGAGGAGGAGGAGGAGGAGGAGGAGGAGGAGGAGGAGGAGGAGGAGGAGGAAGAGGAGGAAGGAAAGGGGGAAGGAGGGAAGGAGGGAGAGATGGATTTACAACAAAGGAATAAAAAACATACTTTCATTCCGAGCACTCAGGAAACGTTGCTTGCATTAATATATTCCACATTGTTTGACTCTCAAAAATTAAATTAAATTAGTAATCCAAGAGTAAATAGATGCTTTCTATTAGAATGTTTGAAATTTAGGAAGCATGTCTAAATTGCTTGTAGAAATTTAGAAATATTTAGAGCTGAATAACTACAAAATGCATTAAGTCATGATGAGAAATATTTAGCTGGCGTTTTATTTAGAAGGAGATTAGAGCCTTACATGCCTTCATTAAAAAGAAAAAAAAAACAAGAATATTTGAAAGTAATGGATTCGGCTTTCAAATCAAGCAAGAACCAGCAGCAAACTCTTAAATAGTAGAGAGACAAATCTTCATAAATAAGAAAAATGTTGATTAAAAATGACTAAGAAAAGCAAATAAAATAGAGAAAACTAAACATTCTTGTTTAAGAAACTAATAAATAATCACATTCCCAAAAGGAATGAGTAAGAAAACAGAGGAGTTGAAAACATTCTGAACAAACATGATATAATCACAGATAGATTCATTTTTTTAAGGTCATAAAGAGCATTGCAACAAAAAGTAAGAGATAATTGAAAACTTAATGAAATACAATATTATTATTTATTATCCATATTTTTGAGACAGAGTCTCACTATGTAGCCTTGGCTAGCCTGGAGATCACTAGAAATACAATATTTGTAAAGAAAATGGCCAAATCAAAACCAAGAAACTGTAACAAATGACTATTTAAGGAATTTAATCTAGGATCAAAATTATTGACTTCCTAGCTTATTTTCCAACAAAATGAATTCCAGGGCATGACTACTCTTAGGGCCCATTTTGTTTAAACATTTAAAAGCCAGTAAATACAAAATATTTACCCAAACAAAAAAACAGAGCAAACTGCCAACTTTTCTTTTTTTACGAGGCAAGAAATAACCTTGAAATCAGAATCAGACAAGAACACACATAAAAGCATAAAAATTATGAGTGCAGACAGAAAGTTCCTAAATAAAACCCTGGCGTAATGTGAGCAGGCAGTTCACAGAGGAAAAGATTTACAAGCATGTTAACTTAGACTTTACTAGCATTTAAGCCAAAGCACATAATTAAAACACAAAGACAAAAATATGGGCTGGGGAGATGGCTCAGGGTTAAGAGTAAGCACTGCCTGTGCAGAGGACCTGGGAGCTCAATACCCCTTTGGTGTACCTCACAGCAACTTGTAACTTCAGCTTTAGGGGATCTGCTGCCACCTGCTGTCCTCTGTATGCACCTGCAGTCATGTGCACATACACAAGGACCACACTGGCACACAGAAAAAATAGTATTTACATAAAAGGTTGCAAACATCTAGGAAGTCTGACAGTATGAAATATTGGCAAAAGTGGAGAGAAACTTTGGGTATCCATCTTTGGTGGGAAAGTTGTACATTGCTACAATTGAACATATTTTGTTCAGCCGTTGGGTGATATCCAATGCAACTGAAAAAAAAAAAAAAAACCAATGCACCCGTGTGAATTGCAGCATTATTGATTTGTGGTGTGTGAACTGAAGCACTACATATGTGTGTGTGTTTGTGTGTATGTGTGTGTGCTGAAGTCCTGCTTATGTGTGTGTTTCTGTGTGTTTCTGTGTGTGTATGTGTGTGTGTGTCCCAAAGCACTATATATGTGCATATGTGAATGTGTGAATTATAGCACTGTTGATCTGTGTGGATGTGTATGTGCTTATGTGTGTGTGATTGTGTGTGTGCTGAAGCACTGTTTCTGGGTGGGTATATGTAAGTGTATGAGTGACAGCACTGTTCATTTGTGTGTGTTCTGAAGCACTGCTTATATATATGTACGTAAGTGTAATTGTGTGTGTGTGCTGAACCACTGTTTGTGTGTGTGTGTGTGTGTGTGTGTGTGTGTGTGTGAACTAGAGCACTGTTTCTAATAACAACAAAGTCGAAATAAAATGCAAAGCTCTCATAAGGAAAACGAGCAAGCAAATTACAGATATGTTTATTAAAATAACAACAAAAACAAACAAAACAACTGGCAGGTGCAGAAGTTTGTGCATGAGTCAGAAGTTGCTATTAATAATGACACACACTTAAAGGTAAGTGGGAAAGCACAGAATGATAGACTGCACAAAACTGCAAGCCCAGTGGTAGCACAGGTAGTTTATAGACTCACACATGCATACATGATCATAGCCTGCAAACAGCTCAAGCAATCAACACCAGTAACAACACAACTACAGCCCAAAGCAAGATGAACGTGAATGTGCCCTCTGGATGAAAGGAATATGCTGTAGGGCAGAGGAAAATCAAAGAGTAAAGCAAGCCCTGCTAATTATGCCGAATTGGTGGTCATGGCAACCAAGGCCCCACACGTGAAAACACATGTTTAAGTAAAGTCACGCATGCTCAGCATTAAGTGTGCAGGTCAGAGGCAAGGATCCATTTCTCAGAGCCGAAGACCCATGCAGAGGTCTTAGAAAAAGAAATAGCAACTTAAGTCCATAGGAAGGTCCAGGCTCGCTGCAGATGAGGGGATAGAAGGATCGTAAGAACCAGAGGTGGTGGTGGATGACCACAAGGGAACTGCCTGTCAGACACAACTGGGCAGTTGTGTGTGTGAACTCGGAGCAGTTTCATGCACAAAATTCACACACAAACTCAAACCAGACCTAATTCCAGAGGAGGGAGGTGGCCATGAAGTCATCACCAGCTAAGGAGCTACTAGTACGTCATAGTTGCTGGGACAGGGAGAGTCAGCCTACCGTTTTTTAAAAGGGTATAGCCACTGGTAAGTCAGCCACACTCTCTATATATGAAAGACCATATATATAAGAATATATGAACATTATACATTTCAGTTGATGAGCTTAAGAAAAAAGAGGACACAAAATTGGATGGATAGGGAATGGGGGAGATCTGAAAAAAGTTGGGGGAGGGGGTAAATATGATCAAAGAGGTTGCTTAAAATTCTCAAAGAATTGATAAAAATGTAAGTGTGAGGAAATAAAGGCTACAAAGTAAGAACCTTAATGAGCCTGGTAAAAAGAAAAAAAAAACACTTCTCAATTTATTAGTTGGGAATGTCACAAGAGCAAAATAATAGATAGATAGATAGATAGATAGATAGATAGATAGATAGATAGATA
>JADRCD010238091.1:32147-42147 GCA_019843815.1 Montemys delectorum
ATAGATAGATAGATAGATAGATAGATAGATAGATAGATAGATAGATAGATAGATAGATAGATAACAGGTAAATTTACTTCGAAAAAGAGGCTCCCAAATACCAACAGTCCCAGTTGTTCAATCGTTTGACTTATAACTATTTAATTTCATGATAGTGCAAAAGTACAAAACGAACCGAACAGACAGATTTGCAGCTGTAAATATGGTGGCTCAAGCCCGTGATGCATAATCAGGGAAGCTCAGGTAGGAAGATGGCAGTGAGATGGAGACAAGCCTGAGCTCGATCGTTGCTTCTAGACCAGCTACAGTTTAAGAGCCTCTCTAAAGAAAACATGAGAGGGAGGGAGAGATGGAATGAGGAGTGGGGAAGGGAATAAATCGTAATAATATTGAACTGTAATCCTTTCCTAAGATATGAGAAAACAAAACTCTATCCATTCTGATACCCCATCCACCACACAAGACAGTCTTACAATATTGTAAGGCAAGCACACAGTGCAAACAGATATTTACTAAATCGTGTATTCATGTGCTATATTAAAACAGGAAGGATACGTGTCACATCATTTCCCCCCTAATGCAGGGTAGTGTAGTTCATGTGGACTACTGAGTCAAGTGCAGGAAGTTGAGGACATTAAACACACCTTGACCTGCAATGTTTTCCATTTGGAATGTGTTCTTCAGGATGCAACCCCCATGTGAGGTCAAGAAGTGAAATCTCTCAGGGTTCACGTGGGATGGAATAGCTTCAGAAATAAACATGAGATGTTCAAAATGAAGCTTCTGTTTACAGAGAATAGAGATGATCTGTGAGCATCTCCATAGATGTCTACAGCTGGTTTTTATAATGTTTTCTTTCTGTGATAGGCTAAATGACACCCCATGGATGATATGTGTAGTTATCCAATAGCCTACAAATATGAACCTGGATGTACCTAGAGGATCTTGCAGAGATGGTCACCTTATGAATCTAAAGGGTGGCACATTATCCTTTAGCATCCTGGTTGGGTCAATTGTCTTTAATGAAGAAGACAGGAGTGTCAAATGTCAGGATATGACAACAAAGATGGAGCTTGGAGAGACTTGGTTACAAGCTAAGGCACGTTAGTAATTGCTCATACGTGGGAAAAGGGAGGAAGCGTACTCCATAGATACTCCAGAAGGAGTACATATCTTAATGGCTTGATTTGGACTTCTGACCCCCAACTGTGTAAAACGCTAAACCTACACTGCTTTAAACTGCTGAAAAATTATTTTAAAAAGTCACACTGGAATAGCAACATTTCAACATTTATAAAATAATAATGATGATAGTAATGATGATGATGATGATGATGATGATGATAATGATAATAATAATAATAATAATAATAATAATAATAATAATTGCTAGCATCAGAACCATCCATGGAAAGCCAGAAGCTGTTAGCAACAAGCTTCTGAACCCAGAGATGATGTCATCCCTGGGCGACAGCCACCCTCCTCTGTCCATTGCCATGGTACCCATCACACACACACACACACACACACACACACACACACACACACACAACCTGTGCATGGTCACCTGCATTACCTACATTTTGACCAGATAAAAGACGCAGACCCTGATCCATAGCTCTTTCTCTCTTCTTCACTTCTTCCCCTCTCCCTCATCAGGGACACCTCTGTCAATAAACGCCTTTCATGTGAGATCTGTGTTGGCTTGTGTGATCTGTCCAGGAGTACGCGGCTCCATCTAACAATAACAATAATACTAAAATATCTTGACAAGTAGAACCAAGATGGCAGTTTCTTAATTTTAAAAGACATCTGTATACACGCAGTGCAAACATCCTCACGGCCAATTGTGGATTATGTTCCTCTGAAATCATATGCGAAACAGAGATGTTCATTATTTCTTTTTTTTTTAATTTAATGTCATATTGGAAATTCTTCCAAATGCTGGAATGCAGGAAAAATGGACGATGAAAATCTTGAAGGGGTATAAAGAAAATTTCCATTATTTGCAGATGGTATGATGAAGAATAAAGATCCAGAAGAATCTGTAATGAATATTGAAGTGGAGATGTGAATTTAGCAAATCAAAAGGACATGAGGCTCTTTGAAGACCTGGCTAATTTCATAGCCATTACAGTCAAAGATGAGTCTGGAACATTCTGTGATGTCAAAAATTAAAGCAGTGCCCACAAATAGAAGAGGGTGTGTCAAGATGTTCACAAAGACAATTCCAGAAGGCTCCCTACTGTCTCTACAAAAGAAAATTTATTCTCAGAATTAGTAGAAGCAGGCATTGACATGGGATAAAATGATAATTCATAAGCCAGTAATGACAGCAAATAAATAAAGAGGAGAAAGATGTTTTGTTCAATACAAGTTTATATTAATTCACACAAGTGTCTCAAGTGTTCCTTAAACTATTGGATAGATAGTTAAAGAGGACAGAGCCTTTGTTCAGCTTTTAAAGTATCTTGTCACACTTCACTTGGAGTTATTAATTGAAGAGATATTAATGTCAATGAGGTATTAATGGTCACTTTACAATGAACATGACAGTCATCAAATGATCAAACTTTATTCCATCTCCAGATGACAAACATACCTTCAGATAATGTTGTGATGGAATGGCTAGATAAACCAAGAGATAATGGAGGGAGGAAGGGAAACTAGGTGGAATATGATAAATAACTTATAGACAGATAAATAGATTAGGTCGATAGATAATAGATACCTTAGAGATAGGTGGTAGCTGAATGTATCCATAGATAGATAATATATGATAAAGGCTATTTATAGCTGTCTGCTCCCTCTCTCTGTCTCTCTTTCTCATACATATGTGTATGTATGTGTGTAATTCTCATTGAATGTATTAATTTAGTGAAATCTGTGAATAATCTCTGCATGGAAAAGTTAGAAAAATAAAAGAATATATATATAATACATGAATACTTATATATAATATATAATATATATTACCACATTCATGAATTAGAACATGTACTCTTGTACCAATCAGTATTATTCCTAAGTATACTTACTACCTAAAAGCCAGAAAATAAAAAGAATTCATCCACTCAAAAGAGAATTTCATATGTGTATCACCAAAAATGTATACAAGAATGTCAGGTTAATAGTGACCAAAAGTGAATCTGGGCATAATAGAGCATGTCTATACTTCTAGAACCTGAAGGATCGAGGCAGAAGCCTCAGTAGTTCAAGGCCAGCCTCTGCCATAAACTGAGTTTGAGGTCAGCATGGGCTATCCAGGTATTCGAATACATAAGTAAGGGAATGAAACCTTAGAAATGGATGGAGAGAAACAAAGGGAGAGGAATCAAAACACCCAATAATAAGATGTGACATCACTCCCACATTCTGTTGATCAAAACTGTGAGAGAAGTATGTCCATCAGAGATGAGATCTGATATGGTACTAAACCAGCAAGTGAAATATTATGGGATTTACATTAAAATAATGCAAATTGGTCAGGGAAACATATGCTCTCATGTATGATTTATGATCAATCTGGACTAAGCAGCTCTGGATAAATACATAGTTTTAAGTAACCATTGCCTAGTCAGTTGAATTTTCTTACATAGAAAAAGTAAAATTGCTTTCACTAACATTGGCCACGAGGCTGATGATCGTAGAGACAAGACAGTACAGTAAATGTCCAGATTAACAATAGAGTTCTGTCATGTGATTGTCAGGCTGAGGCCATTCTTTAGATAGACAGAGCCATTTCCCCATATTTAAAAAAAAAAGTGTAAGAGAGGGAGGGAAAGTAGGTAAATCATGATAGATAATTCATAGACAGGCAGATAAATAAAATAGAATTGATATATAGATAATAGATAGATAGATAGATAGATAGGTTAGATAAATGATATGTAGATATTTTCATTTGGAAATCAAAACTCAACCGGAACTTGTAGTCATAATATTTACAATTTGAAAATGGGTGCAAGTACATACCAGGAATCCCATCAAAGTAAGAAAGAAATGAAAATCTGATTGGAGTACTTAGGTACAACCCTTCATCCAAACAGACCAATAAAGCATGTAAGATAAGGATATAGATTCGTGAGTCAGGAGGGAACAATTATCAGTGACTGACTTTAGGGAAGGAGGCGTGATTACCAGTGACGCTCATACCCAGGATGAAAAGGAACCATTCCATAACACACTGTTCTGCCAAGTCGACAGAGCACTGGTAGCTCCAACAGGCAGCTGGTAGGGGTGGGATTCTCAATGTCTGTATTTATGTGTGATGAGACAGAAGTGATGCAAGAACTGGTTGAAAAACACAGGTAACATTGCCTGCCTTTCCATATTTGTTTTTCCATTTTTTTCTGACATAGCATTGACTGAAAGCAATTTGACAGAACAAAGAGTTAAGTGGTAAGAAAGACTTTAGTTGGCTTACAGGTTATAGCCCACTATCAAGGGAAGCCAAGGCAGGAACTGGAGGCAGAGACATATGCAGAGATCATGAAGGAACACTGCAGGTTGGTTTGCCTCAGCAACTTTCTCGTACAGTCTGCCCTCCTAGGCTTGGCGCCACCCATAGTGGACCCTGCCTTTTTGTACTGATAGCAATCAAGAAAACGGCACACAAAGTTGTCCACAGGTCAGTCTGTTAGAAGCAGTTTCTCAGTTAAGATTACCTCTTGCCAATTTGTGTCAATTTGACAAAAACAAAAAACAAAAAACCCTAGGCAACATGAATAGTTGTCATGCTGTTTATTGTAAGAGATGTGGACTATGAGAGATAGCTGCTAGACTAACAACTTTGTGAACTCTTAACTGTCAAGCTCTTCTGCAAGTAGTTCTGGAGAAAGAAAAGCTGGTTTTTCCTGACTATCTTATCTAGTGCATGGATGGTGCTTCCAGTTTTATTATACTTAAGTTATTACAATATGGTGGTTCTTGGTTGTTATTATTATTATTATTATTATTATTATTATTGTTGTTGTTGTTGTTGTTGTTGTTATTATTATTATCTTACTATAACTGTTCATATACACATGTGTGCCCGTGTGTGTGTGTATGTGTGTGTGTATAGGCACATCCATGTTGAGGTCAGAGAACAACTCTCAGGAGTGGGTATTCTTTTTCTAAACTTTTTTGAGTCAGGGTCTGTCGCATTTCTGCTATGCTTTGTACCCTAGACTAGCTGACCTGTGAGCTTCCTTTTGAGTCTCTTGTCTCTACTTCCCATCTTGCCATGGGAGTGCTGGGAGCACAGACACATGCCTGTCCAATGGCTTTGTATAGAGTTCTGAGGAGCAAACTCGGATTATCAGGAGGAGCAAACTTGGATTATCAGGTATGCGCTGGAAGTCCTTTCACACATGGAACCATCTGATTGACTCGATGTCACATTTTTAATATGATGATTCCACTGTCATTGTATTTTATTGCACTTCTTTGTCATAGTTGATTCTGACAAGTGCTCTCTTTTCTCCTACCCACCCCTCTTCCTTGAGTTTGCATACGCACTGACACACCCGAAGCTCTCAAGCAGTCATGAGTAGCTGGAAAACGGCTTCTTACCCTGTTTTCCAAGGTCCACTAGAGAGTTCAGTCTTTCCCAAAGACCAAGACACATGTCATTCATCACTGGGGAAGGCTGCTTGGCCCATAAGGAGCCAATTTAAATTTCTCTCCACTAAGTAATATGGCAGGTCACGTCCTGATGTCAACATTTGCTTTGAGTTCTTTTCCACTCGGTGGGGTTTATAACATGTGTAAAGTATTTTCTTTTTTGGCTCCTCAAGAGTGGGTTACATATGCATGTAAAAGCAAGAAGGAAATGAGTGTATACTTTTCCAGGAAAAAAAAAGCCTTTCAAAAATGAATGATCACTTTATTATTTTCTCAGATAAAATTAACTCCATCACTTGAAAGAAATACAACACTCATATTTAATGCAAAGTATTGAGATGAGAGAATGAAATATGTCTATATTTATAATTCATCACAACATTTTATATTCAATTTTCACTTTGCCAAGATGCATCCATCACTGTAATTTAGAAAAAATAGAAGAATCATTAATACTTTATGAAGAAATGTCAGAGGATAGGCAGAATTCCTTCTAGCACAGGTTTTATTTCAGCACGTCATATTTCCAGTTCTTTGATGAAGACAAAAATCCCAAGGGGAAAAAGTAAATGTTGCAATATGTCCTCTTAATATGTAAGACATAAAGGATTAGCCATTGAAGATTATAAATGTAGTCAAAACCAGCCATCTGCCCTCTGGTCCTGTCCACTCTAGGGAATGACCACAGGAGCTGACCGCGGGAAGAATGAAAGTTCATTTTTCCTTTTGGGTCCAGTTTCCATGAAGAGACAGCATCATATCTCTAGGGATTGGCCTTAGAGCAGCATTTTGTAAATCACTTACCATATATCAGTCTCCACTCAATAGACTGTAAGTTGTTGGTGCTTTCTATTGGCAAAACCTTGGGACATCTATAAAATAGAAGGAAATGGTTTCCAGCAGGACAAGTTACACAGATGAAGACACATGTGTGCACAGTGAAAATGCTCAGCCCTTCCTGCAGAAGCCTCATTCCTTCTTGACTTTCCAATCCTGCCGGGGGAAATTGAAGCTGTAAACATAATCTTAACTGAAAGCTATTTTACTTGACTCAAATAATTCATCAACAGTATCACACGGGGTTGTTTGCTCTTAAGCCATGTTTTCTGCTAATTGCCTGGCTGATGCTCTTGTAAGTCTGTAACTCTCCACTCGGGCCCTCTCAGAGCCTGATTCCAACTTGTCTCGTATTGGAAATGAGAGCACTGGATCCACATACAACTTGTTCTACATTAAAGCCTTTTGAGATGGTCCTTCTGGAGACTCGGTCTCTTTAACAGTTAAGAAAGTATGAAGAATATAGTGCAGAAACATTGATGCAAAGAGAAGGGACTGTGCCCCCATCGTTCACCATTATAAATTAGATTTCTCTAAAATGAAGTTGCAAATATGGGTTTTATTACTCCATTTATAAGCTTAGATTTAAAAAGAAATAATCCAAACTGAAAAGTGGCTTTACCCTTTAAGGAAAAGGTGACATAATCCAGGCTTACAGGCAGCCAGAATCCAAACAGGTTCAACAAACAGCCATTTAGTGTTATGGTTTTCTGATGAGTGGTAGATACAGATTCAGCCTGGAAGCTGAAAAAAAAAGGTAATGAGTCTTTGGATGAAAATATGTCAGAAAAAGTCTCACCACCAAAGAGCCACACTGCTGAGCACAGAATGGTAACCTCTGACTCAGTTTCCCATCATCTTAGCTTCCTAAATACATAGGACAGAGGGAGTCTCACAGAATCTAAATAAGATACAGATGACTCCGAGGACCAAAGGCCAAGACAGAAGTGAGGAAAGAGACTCAAAACCAAACAAGGCCAATGTAACGCCAATAGAGCTACTAACGGTTGCTTTGCTTTCAAACCAGACTTTAGGAAATACATGGCCTCCAGCTGTTAAAATACATGCCTAAGCAAAAAAGACATGAAACTTTTTTGTTTACATAAAAAAAAACCCAGCACCAATTGTAGTCAAATAATACAAATAGAGGTAGGAAATCTCCAACAAATATAATCCCCTCAGTGGAAGAGAGGGCTGAACATCAGAGGGATCGGATTGCATGGTCACCCTTCTGTGGAGGATGCTAGGACCAGAAATGATGTCTCTCACCCAAAGCTGATGCTCCTGTCCTCCAAGAGGCTCCAAAGAGTGTGCTTAACTTTTTTATTAGTATCATATGGATGTGCCAGGGACCATGTTTTATTAGGAGGCTGCCAGAGATTGAGGCATTCCACAAAAGAAAAAAAAATTGCTACTCTTGGAGGTTACATTTTTGGGGAGGAAAAGTCAACATCAAACATTATTTACAAAATCGATGACAACAGAAGTTGATTGCAAACTTCAGAAGTATCACTTCTTCTTCACAGATTCACTTTCCTTCGGTGCCTTAATTCCTCCCCCCGGGGTGGGGGGAGCCCTCTGCATAACCCCTTTCCTCATTTTTCTTCAACCAACCCACTTGAACTTTCAACATGGCTGATAGTTTTGTGGTGTAGCTTCTGAGCGGTGTCTCATCTTCTCTCTAAACAAGGGCTTGGGATGTGAGCTGGGTCACAGAGGGATAGGTCAGCCTTGGTGTGGATGGAATCAAATGAATGGTTGCAGGAATGCACATCACATGGGAGGAATACTCATGAATGAAGTAACTTAGAGAACAGAATAGAGGACAGGTTGACTCTACTGACATTTTCTTACATACATGCAAATTTCCTTACATTATAAAACCTTCTAAAGTAAGCACAATATAGTCAGTTAAATTACTATTACTTATTGTTTTTCAATTAGGAAATTGTGGGGTCTTTTTCCCATAGGCAACAGCTAGATATGAAAGAAATATAATACAAATTTAAAATCAGAAATGGTAAGCCAGGCAGTGGTGGCGCATGCCTTTAATCCCAGCAATTGGGAGACAGAGGCAGGTGGATTTCTAAGTTTGTGGCCAGCCTGGTCTACAGAGTGAGTTCCAGGACAGCCAGGGCTACACAGAGAAACCCTGTCTCGAAAAATAAACAAAAAAAATCTGAAATGACCATCTCCACTCCATTCTAGATCTTACTTCTTTGTACCCTGCCTGATATGTGACTTTCAGACAAAGAGCAAAGCCTCTACTCTGGGAAAAAGTATGAAGGGAATGAAAAACAAGAGTCATAGAGCAGCAGATGATATCTGCAAAGGGCAATCCGACATTGAACAATTACGTAAAATATACAGTGAACTCACTTGACAAAAATATAGAAAACAAAGCATTAAACTAAAAAAAAAAAAAAAAAAAAGACCAAGGCAGGCAGTAGTGGCACACTTCTTTATTCCCAGCACTTAGGAGGCAGAGGCAGGTGGATTTCTGAGTTCAAGACCACCCTGGTCTACAGAGTGAGTTCCAGGACAGCCAGGGCTACACAGAGAAACCTTGTCTCAAAAAACAAAACAAAAAAGACCAAACACTTTCAGCTGTAAAGACCAGTGAGTCTATGAGATCAGACTGTCCTCCATATCTCACCAGGAGATGGGAACAGAAATATCAGTGAAGGATCAATGAAGGCTCATCTTGGTTTTAAGCTTGACCACATTCAGAATTAACTAAGCCCCAAGATGCAGGGCACTCCCATAAGGGATTTTTTTCACTGGGATATTTGAAGCAGGAAGAACCATGCTAATTGTGGGCAACACTTTCTGGTGGCTGCCTGGAGAAAGGACTTGGAATAAGGAAGTTTTGTTCTTTGCCTACCTGTCTTCACTCTTGTTGGCAAGTTCATCTATCATGTTGCTGGTACTTCACTCATATTAATAGCAGCTTCTTCATGATTCTAACAAAGACTCATGTTTAACATTTCTCAAGGGTTGGGCCCTGCTAATTAAGGTCATAGTCTACCATTGTGCAGATAACTCTCTAGAGCTCTGCACAAAATGCCAGGCTCCCTTTACCAGCAGGGTCTTTCCTTCTCTGACCGTATCCAGGGAGCCCAATGACCCCACACCCTCTACCTGTAGGATTTCTCTTAGCCTTGGTTAGATTACAAATTCAGCTTCCCTTCTATACTTCCTGATAAGAACCAGCAGCAAGCACCTCCAATTCCCAGAATGCCCCTCCATGCAAATGAGGCACCCTAAGCTGTAGCTAATAATACATACCCATCTTTGAAATTCCTAGACCCTTCCCCAAAAATCTATACAACCCTTGATTCACCCCAATGAACATTGAGCTGCTTCTCTGAAGCTGATCCTAGTAGTCATTTCTGTTGTACTCACCAGCAGTCAGAACCCTGGTCTTCCATTCGGCTTCCTTTGTCCTCATGGGCTGGCGGCCAACAGCTCCTGGGAAGAAGGGAGGACCAGACTCAAGGAACTCTCTAAGAGCTGGGCAGTGGTGGCACACACCTTTAATCCCAGCACTTGGGAG